>PVLD010004016.1:0-132352 GCA_004027595.1 Dinomys branickii
CTTTCCCACGTCTCGCCCCGGCAGCCTGGTCCACCCTACCACATCTCCCCCGGCATCTCAGAGAAATACGCCCAGTTTAAACTTCCCAGCCGAGGTCCCGGCATTCACGCTCGCCAAGTCTGTCTCGAGCTGGTGGTGTTTATTAAGGAGGTTCGCTCCCTTGCTGCTCACCTGGTCGCCATCTTCCCCGGATCCTCTCAACTAGCATTTATTAAGTGCCTACCATACTCCCAGCACTCTCACCAGGATTAACTGCTTCCTCAGCATCGTTTTACAAGGTACTTATTAACATTATTATACAGTTGATAAATGAATTTCAGGGATGTGAAGATATTTTCAAGATCAACTTAAAATGGCAGAACCAGAGTTTGAGAAGGATTTGACTGTGGCTAGTCATTCCACCATACAACAAGGAGCTCCTTCCGCTGTGAATTTATATCTCGTTGATTCTCAGGAACAAACACGGTATCTTAATTTCCCCACTCCTCCAAGGCAGGGGCCTGTGGCCCCCAGCACACAGCCTTCTGGTCGGCGTGGGTAGTGCTCTCATTCTGCGGCTGATTCTGGCCCCAGTAGCTTGGTGAGGGCTCTGCCTTCCCAGGACTGACTTACCTACCTTTTCCCCAGCATTTTCCTGCCACACTCTGCCCTGGCCTTCCATAAAAACAAATACAGCTTCTCCTGGTTTCCAGAGGAGGCTACTCACAGTGAAACACACTGCACACGTTTTCCCGTGGAGGTGTCAGTGGGCCTGTGGGTTAATAACAGAGTTGGGGGTATATGCCCATTTTGCTGGCTTTACCTCATCTTCCTGTATCCCTAACAATTTAAAAAGTTATCCTTCTGTCCTGCAGGGATGTTTTAACCACAATCAGTCCCTTGGGGACCTCAGCTTTCATGAAAGTTATTCCAAAAAAAATACAACATTCCTCTTTCCAGAATTTCTGGTGTATGCAGCCGTCTCCCTCTCATTAGGCCATTATTAAATTTCATGCTATTGCACAGTATTTAAAAGGAACCTTTTTAGTCTCAGTTTTGGCTGAGCTTACAAAAGCTATGAATAATGATGTAGGCACCAAATGCCCAAACATCCTGAAGAGAGAGAACAGGGCAGAACGAAGACCACACTGAGATTATGGAAGCCTGGCAGTGCCAGCCTGCTGCCCTCAGGTGGGTGTGGAGGACCAAGCTGGAGCAGCAGTGTGGTCTCCAGCACCTTCTTCCTGCTGCCTGGGGAGAGGGCTCGATTTACCTCTGTTCTGTCAAACCAAATGAAAGGAACTTGAAAGTGACAATTTGGAGAGATACCCTGTGCTCCATGGAGTTTGGCAACCTTAGGACTCTTGTCAGGAAACATCTAAAGACAGGAGAGCATGTGCCAGTGAACAAAAGGGCATCAGATCTGGGTCTGTAGCCAGTTGCTCATACATGGAGCAAGAACAGAGGCTCATACCTTCTAGGGTGTGGACCTTGCAGAAGGCGATGGCCTGTCCCTAAACCATTTTATCCAGGCCAAGTTTGGAGGTGGATGGGGAATGACTCTGAAGTCCTCAGCTGTGGAAGAGCCCTTTACCAGCCCAGGGACCTACAGGGAGAAGTGCCTTGCAGGAGCCCACAGAAGCAGCCCACCAAGGAGAGACAGCTGTGTGCATGTATCACGCTCAGTGCCCCTGACAGGTGACTGGGGCCAACTAAGGTGAATCTCTGCAGCCAGCAATACCTTGTCAGACCATCTTTGTCATCCACGAGGGAACCAGGAACTACAGGGGTCTGGGAAGTGGGGAGTAAGTGATCTCTCTCCCCTCACTCCAGACTTCTAATCCTGGCTATCTCTTTGCTGGATGGGGTGAGTAGAAGCCTCATTTGGACAAGAGTTCAGAGTTTTGCTACTGCAACTGGGAATTGTGAGGTTAAACTGCCGCAGACATTTGAATGCTTTAGTGAAGAAACTATCTAATTCCCAAGAGTGGCCTAAAATGTGTAGAGCAGGTCTAAGATTTCATTCAGCTACAGTAAAGCATGGGTCAATGGTGTTAGTTTAGAAGGGACTGTGAGAAGAATTTTAATTGTTTTTGTTGTATATTATCAGTGCCAGTTAGCAATGAACAAAATAGGATGACCATGAAAGCCAAAGTTCTTCCCTCTTTCCCCGTGCTGCTCTCCCACCCATTTCTTGTCTTTCTCGATGTGATAAGCCTTTTCTATGACTATGGCCCGAAGTCATCCCCGGAGGCCAGCTGTTGGCTTGGCTCTGCCACTGTTTTCTGGTTGGGTGGTCAGGACAGGCTGTGGGGTTCAGATAAGTAATTTGCATTGAAGGTCCTGTATCTTGCAACATACTGACGCATCAGTCTTCCTGTTAAAAAAAGTACTGCCTGAATTTTGAAATATTGCAACAAGTGCTAGTAATAAGGCAACTTCTCTTGTCATTGCCACTGCTGGAATATAATTTTAAAATAAGAATATAATGATTACAAGCCAGGGTATGGTTTTATAAACTCTTCCTACCAGTACTGTGAAGTAATAGGAAAGTGACTGAAAATGCAATCTTGCGTATTATTTTAACTAAAAGAATTGCTTTGTGGAATATGGGCTATTTGAAGCCTATAATCTACTTCTTAGATTATGAAAATCTGTGATATCAGGGATCACGAATATTACTTATCTACATTGCAGAACTCCGGGCATGCTCTGAAGATGTTGACTGGAAGTCTGCATTTAAACCCAGATCCTTCCTCCAGTCTCATGCTTGAGCTCCTGCTCCTATATTCTTTAAGTCATGGCAATATTTTATTTCTGGACAAACTGCAATATTCAGTACCACATGAAGTCCATTATAAGGGGAAGGGGCTTCCTCAACAAAACATTTATACTACATTTCAGAGGGTGCTACTCTTTTTCAAAGACCATTCCTCCACAAATACAACCAGAAGAAATTGCAAATGTCACTGATAACTGGACATTTGAATAGAGCAAATTCGCTTTTTGATATTTCATTTATATTCTCACGTGATGTCTCAGTATAGCTTCTCTTAAAGACAGACACAGAAGGAAGGACTCAGCTGTAGGAGGTCAGCTGAGTCACTCTTGGGAAATATGGGCAGGGGATTAAGAACAGAAGGACAGGGTGGGAAGGGCAAGGGGCTGAGCCAGGTCCTCAGTGAGCAGCTGAGTTGAGTCCTGTGAGGAATTTATGGTGTCAGGTAGGCATCGCTTAGAGTTATCTCAGCAGATGGTCAAGGATGTGGGCTTTTTCTGCTGTGCTGGTTTGGGGGCTGCTTTCCTCTCTGGCACTTCCATCTTGCAAATGCCAGTTGGAACAGAGGATGAGCCTTGGCTGGTCATGGGTGGAGGGAATGGCCAAGGACCATGGACCAGGTGCTCACAGTAGCTATGACACTTGGTCTGACAAAGCTTGTTGAGATGGAGAGCGAGGAGGCTGCTGGAACTTATGAGACCATGTTAGTTTGAAGGAGATCTATCCTGGAGTGCAAAAGAATGAGCAAACATTATTTCAGAAACAAGTGTGACCAGAATAGTGTTGAGTGGGACATTAGGACTCTAAGAAGCTGTCAAACCTGACCTGACCTGACCTCTGACCCATTGCATAATCCCAAGAAAGCAGGAAAGGCTGAGCTGAGACTAGGATTAGGCATGAGCTTCAGGCCAGAAGGAAAGTCCAGTTACAAATGCCTACATGGGCTTGGATGTGTGTGCGTGAGCTCTGCATTCAGAAGCTTGGAGAACTGGAATGGTTTTATGTCCCACTGGGAAGGATTTAGTGAGAATGTTCTTTAAATTTAAGAATAGCGCACTTTGGAAGGTCTTTCTCCCTCCTAGGACGACCTGTGAATTTGAGTGTTTTCTGCTAGCAAACGCCTACAGTTTTTCCCTTCCATTGCCAAGGGAGCATTTAGAGATCTCTGTTCTGTCCCCTGAACAAATGTGGCAACCCAAGAATCTAATTTGGTACCTTGTAAATAATTGTGTTCCATCTCTTGACATTTATTTGTAAATTCTATGAAAACGCCAGCTCACAGGATGTTGCATGTGTTTTTTTTTCCCAGTATTGGTGCTATTCTCCAGCTGTTTAAAACATGTTGTAGCTTTGGCTTCTTCCAGCTACCTCCTGTGATGAAGATTACCTTAATTACTTGTTTGTGGAACATTCAGTCAAAGACAGAATATGCTGTAACAATTACCAATAAGTGAAGGCTGACGTTTTACATTCCTGGTTATCCCAGTAGCAGGTTTTTTTTCCTGATTTCTTATTTGGGCTCACCCTTCCCAGGCCCCAGCTCACCTTTCCTTGAAGCCTGAATCTTTTGAAGTTTCATAGTCACAATTCCATTATTCTCTAAAGGGCTACACCAGAGTCAGAAAAGAATCATTCCTTTCAAATAGCATTCACTGACATTTCATTGAGCATCTATTATGTCCTGGACCCTAGTCTAGGTGTAGGGGTTAGAGATGTTAATTTATTAGATTAGGTTTAGATTAGGTCCAAGGTACCTACATTCCAGTAGAGGAAACAGGAAATAAACACACACACACACACACACACACACACTTATAAAGCAACAGTGATGCTTCTGCAAAGAAAGCAAATCAGCAACCATAAATAACCAATGTTACCTTTTTGTGTGATTTTTCTCCTAAGAGGTACTGTCAACTTATAAAAGGTACAAATATAGTAATCCATTATCTGCCCAACCACATCTGCAGCTTTGTTTTCTGCTTTTATTATTGGGGGCCAAATGCTGTCTAAAAACGTTAATATTTGTGTTGACTCATTCAAGACAGAGACCACACACATGGATTTTCCTATGGTGAATGTTTAAATTTATCACAGTAAAAGACACATTGGCATTAATCTCCCCAAAGTACTGCTCCTTACTTTGAACACACTTATCTTTGTATAGATTTTATTATAATGTCCTCTTGTAAACATTCTATTTTATTATTGCAACCTTTTACTGCATCTAATTTATAAATTACATTGTATCACAGGTGTGTGTGTGTACAGGGGGAAACATCATATACATCATGTGTACTGCTGGCTGTGCTTTCAGATGCCCATCAGGGTCCCATGGTACCAATAGATAAGACAGATAGTGGTTCTCATACATAGAGGGTTATTCACTTTACTGGATCATCTTTATTTTAAAAAAATCAGTCTTTCCTAGAACACTTGGAAATAGAATTTAATTTACTGAGATGTGCATTTCTTTTAAGCTAGGCAAGCTCATGATTCCTAGTTCCCTTCGCAGTGATGCTTCAGGGCATAGTCACTCCAGGGGTCTGGCAGGCCCTCCTCACACACTTGACATTCTTTCCAGGCTCTTGTTCAGTGGGCAGGCACTGTCAGTTGCATCTGGCACAAGTAAATGCAAACCAGCAGAAACAGTGAGAATTACCAGCTCCTTCAATTACAGAACTCCCTTGTACATCACATAAGGCTACTGTAGTTTGGATTTCAAATGCCTCTCAAAGACCAATGTATTGAAGGGTTGTCACTCTGGGGAGGTGGTGGAACCTTTGAAAGGTGGGGTCAAGTGGAAGTAAGTTAGGTCACTGGGGGCGTGGCCTTGAAGGGGATTATGGGACACCAGCCACTTCCTGTTCCTCTTTTTGCTTCCTGACTACCATGAGCTGAACAGCATTCTCTATCACTGACTCACCACAGACCCCAAAATAATTGAGCCAACCAACCATGTTGTGAAACCTCTAAAACTGTAAGCTAAAATAATCCTTCCATCTCTTTAAGTTGATTACCTGGTTAAGTTGATTTACGGTGTTTGGTATACCAGTGGAAAGCTGACTAACAAATGAGCTTTGGGCTTTAGGTTCCCTCTCTTAATTGTTACTGGAAGCCCAGTTTCCCAGAACATCACAGAGTGTTCTCACTGCCCTTTTGTCCCCAGGAAACATCCTCTTAGTGTTCATACCCACTCACTCCTATGGGCTTGCCACACAAACAGCAGCCCTGAACTTTGGAGATGAGTCCAAAAATATTCTTAGAACCATCCTTCCAGGCCAGGGGTCACATCTATTAGGGTCACACTTATTGTAAGAAAGCTGAATTTCCAAATTCCCAAGGGTCAGTGAGCATCCCAACTTTTCTGCACCTTAGCTGTAGATCAAATCATTTGTGGATAATATTTGCTTCTTTGTACTTCTAGAAATCTATTAATGACAAAAATATACAACTGTAGCTGATATTTACTGAGCACTTACAGTAAGTATGGTTCTAGGTCTCTAAAAGTATTACTCAGGGTCCAATGAATGTTGCTTATTTTCATTCAACCTGCTTATCCAGGTGGTCTCCTTCTATCATTGTAACTCTTCTGTCCTGATGAATTCATCCCATTTCCGGACACCTGTTTCACAGCCCTTGCCTCCAACTAAAACAAACCGACAACTAGTTGTAGTAGCCTCTGTTCTGTCTGCAGTCTTCCGCGCCATCTCTCACAGGACCCTTTCCCTTTCACACATCTTTTTCTCTCATTTGTAATAAAAGTACATACAAAACACATGGTTTAATGTTTGTAGAATAATTTTTGATTTCATAGGCTCATATGTTGTAGGAAGTACAAAGAACCTCGTAAATGTTTTTGCAGATACGGACAGTAGGCCCAGAGAAGTCAGGCAATTTGCCTGAGATTACATAGGTGGTTTACTCTCTTAGTTGGTTCTACATATTGGACAGCCTCTTCCAAATCTGTCCTCATCCTTTTATGCTTGGTAGAAGGGAAATTGGACTTCATCTTAAAGTTCATTTTAAATCATGGAGTAGGCAAAGGGAAAGTCACCCTGTCTGTCTTTCTGCCAGTCTATCTCTTTCTGTCTGTATCTGTATCACTGTGTATCCACTCATCCACCTATCAACAACCTGAATTACTCAGGTCCGTATTCTCAAAGGGTACTTGGGCCCAGCTTTTGTTTGATCATACTAGTCATACTGCCACCTTGCTGGGAGAGTTCACTGATGATATTTATTTATAAGAGTTGTGGATGATAGATAATTCAGTGGCTGCATGCAAGAGTGGTATATATTTCTGTGCAAGCTACTTAATCACATAATGCTATGCATTTTTTGCTTTTGTTTACTTTTCTGAAGGATTAAAGGTTTTTGTTTATGTGAAAATGATTAAATCATGTATAAAATGTTAAAGAGCCATAGGAGAAACGTTAATGAGGAAAGAGCAAGTGGCTATTACACTGAAAAAAGATTTGCTCTTGATGAAGAAGATAAATAGGAAACACTGACTCATAAACACAATTGGAAACATTGAGAAGAATAAAATGCAGTGGATAATTAAACAGTATACAAGCTTGGAAATACTATGGAGGAATATGTTAAGAGTGAGAGTATGGGAATGGAAGATGTGGGAATGGCCTGAGTATATAGCGTAGGTGCTCACTGTAACTTTTTTGGCTTCATTCTGTATCTGAAAACTTTGCTATTGTAGTTAGTTTTTGCAGTGCTGGGGATCAAAATCAAGGGTTCACACAATTTCATAAAATAAAACATTAAACTGAAGTGGATGAAAAAAGAAAGCCCTAAAACAATCTTATGTTGATGTTAGGTAAACAGTAATGACCCAGTAAAGAAAGCAGCCAACCTCAATTTAGGGTTCCAGACAGAACCTTCTGAAGTAACTTCAAAGGAGAATCTGAGTTCAGTTTATTGAGCTGGGTCTTTTATGGTTGGGGTAGAAGGGAGAGGCAGGGTAAGGCAAAGCAAGCATGAGATTTGGGGAGTGAGAACGGCTGAGCGTGTGCCCCCAGTGAAGACTAATGTTCTGCCGGGGGTGTGCAGTGGCCTAGCAGATGGGGCAAGTGTGTTGGCTCCTAGCAGAGGAGGCATAGAAAAAAAAAAAAAACGTAAAAAAATAAAAAATCCTGAATAAACTCCTCAATGCTGTCAAGATGGACAGGATGCTCTGGGACACTGCCTGAGACAGCCACTGAATAATGAAGTCATTGTTCATACATTTGAGGAAACAACCTACAAAGTAGATCGTGAAGAGCACAAATCAGTAATGACTTTCATGTTGCAGGATGTCAAGATTAAGTCATCAGCTGGAAAGGATCCAAGCAACTTTCAGATATTTGGCCTCATAAACAAATGCATCAATATTTTATTAATAGTCATTAAGTTCTTCTTAATGTGTATCTCATACAGCAGAAGGCTAAGTTGTTGTTAATTCTCCTATAAATAAATGAAAGTTCTATTGGGCATTTGGCAGAGCCACTAATCTACTGGGAGATCACATTCTGGGATTCTAACCCAGGTAGTAGCAGCCTCAGAGTAAGAAGAGTAGAAAGAAGATATCTGGACCTGAAGCACAGGTCACACGACATGCTAGATTCTTTTCTAGAGCTTGTTTCTCCCTATACCGGCTTCAGGATGAAGTGTGAATTTGAGCATCACCTTTAGCTGGAACATTGGTAAACCTGTGGATATATGAGGTGCTGGAGGGAAGCACCCAGGGTCATGGATAAGACAGTGACAAGTCAAAGGAGGAAAAGCTGAAGACACTGGATTCATCCTTCAACAGAGAGCAATGGTACTCCTTCAGTAGGTCAGGGAGGCATTACAGCTGTGAAGAAAGCTGTGGGATCCCCTCCTGTCAGAGCTCTATTTTTATGGTAGAGACGGACAAGTAGCAAGTAGATGGCTTTAATGTAGCACATTAATATTTATAATATATATTAAGAACCAAGTACCATGGGAGGAGTGCTTGCACCAGCCTTGTGAGGGGGTGGTGCAGGGAGTCTGAAACATGAAGAGGAGCGATACATTTGATGGGGAATGGGAGTTGTACAGGCAGATAGCACGGAAAGAGTTTCAGGTGGGAGAGCAAGATGGGCTTGGGAACTTGCAGTAATTCAGAGAGTGGCAGATTTTGTGTGCAAGGTAAGGGATGACGAGTGGTGATCACGGAGAAAGAAGTAAGGGTAGATAATGAAGGGCCAAAGGCATTAAAGACAAGCTCTGTCTTGAAGGTGGTAAGATACTGTCTAAGGGGCTTTTTAAAAAAAGATGTTTATGCTGGAAATACTATTCAGGCTAATGTATTAGAAAAGGATCGCAGGAGGCAAGATTGGAGGCAAGAAGGTCTCACAGGGCAGCAAGAATAATTCAAGAAAATGATGTAATGGAAATGAAAACAGAGACCAATCAGCAGTCACTGAGTGAGTTAGACACAATTTAATGTCTGCTGATAGGTGGGTGTCTTCAGATATTTGAAAGATAGGTGGAATGTCTTACAGGCTGATGGAAGAAGTGAGGCCACTGGGCGATGTATTTGTCAGATTTCCATTACTCTAACAGATGCTTGACAGAAATTAATTTTTTTAAAGAAGAGAGGTTTACTTTGGTTTGTGGTTTCAAAGCTTTTAGTTCATTGTCAACTGGCCACAAAGACTTTGGGGCCTGTGTGGAGGTAGCATGCTCGTTATGGTGGAGAGAAAGCGTATCGACCTGCTCACCTTGTGGCAGACAAGAATCAAAGAGAAAGACAGAAAAGGGCTTTAATATCCCCTTCCAGAGCATGCCCCCAGTGACCTGGCTTCCTCCACAAAAGCCCTATGTCTCAAAGATGCTACTAACCTCCTGAGAGCACAACTGGCTAGGGACTAGCCATTTAACATGTAGAACATTTCAGATTCAAACTATGGCAGGTAGACTTGTGTATTATAAGCAGGCGGAACTTGCAAACAATGGGCACAGTTCAACAACAGCTGGGCTGACTTGGGAGGCTGCCTTCATTAAAGAATTGGAAGGGGAGAAAAAATTTTAGAATAAGTTAATTGGGCAAGTTATTTCATTTCACTTTAAATATCCTTACTACCCAGTAAACTTCTGTATTGTTTGGTTCCAAATCCGTAGATGCAGCCAACAACTGTTGGCTTAAAAATATCTATTAAAAAATCGTATCTGTTCTTAACACGTACACACTTTTCTTCTTGTCATTATTCCCTAAACAACACAACATAACAATTTATACAGCATCTTTCTTGCTTCAGGTTCTGTAATTAATCCAGATGCTTAGGGAGGCTGTGTACCATTGGCAAACACTACGTCAGTGTGTATAAAGGGCTTGAGCAGTCTTGGGCTTTAGTATCTATAGGGAGTCCTGGAAATTAGTTAACCTTGGACACTGAGGGGCAATTGTCTTAGAGAAGCACAGTGCCCTAGAGACCATCTTATCCTCACCAGTGCTTGCGCAAGGGAATACAGTCTTCTGGTTCACCTTGGACTGGGAGCCACAGTCCGATTATTAAATATTCAAGCAGCCTGGAGTGCGGTCCTGCAGCCTCAAAGGGAGCCCTGGAACATCTTCCTTTGTGTGGCCATTCTTTTGACTCCTGGACTGCCAAGAGTAAACTGTGGGTCTAAAGAAGTGGCAGAATCACTGTTATGTTTCACCCAAAGGTATTCGCTCTCCACTGGCTTTGTCTTCTTAGTTGGTATTGTTAGCACTTACTGACGGTGTAAGGATCACCGTCGTATATTCTTAGTTCATTTTCAGGTTATAGTTCCATGGTCTGTTTAAATAGGGCTTTTGCTTTTGCCTTAGAAAGGCTGTTAATATGGGCAAAAGTCCTGGCAAGAAGGTCTTCCTGGGGTGAGGAAAATACATTTTCAGAGGTTAATGAGTGTAGTCAAGACAGAAGCCTTTAAACAAAGAATCCTGAACAGGGCAAGTGTAGAAATTGTTTCTTTCATAGAGGCCATCAAGCAAAATGCGGTCTTTAGTTTCTTATATGAAATTATTTAAAGAAAAGTTTGAATTCATTCTTTCATTTATTCATTTACTCATTCAGCTAAACACATGTACCAATTGCTTCTTAACGTGGCTGGCTTCCAGGCCAGGTCTTGAGGATACAAACACATTTCCCCACCTCTGGGAGCTCACAGCCTAAGTCTGGAAAAGTGTTTAGGTTTGGATACACCACATGGTAGTTGCCATTTTTTTAGTTACTTGCCATAAAATAGCTTAAATTCTTGCTACCACTTTAGAAAGGCCTGGAAAGGACTTCAGACTGGTACTCACCGTGGGAGAATTACTCATGTAATTCTCATTAGTGCAAATGCGAAAGAGGTGTAAATTCTCGCTGATCTAGCTGAGAAAACAAACACTCCTCCTTTGACTTCTGTTGTTTGTTTTTATTTGTTCTGGGTTGAGTCGAGGAAATAATCAGGAAAATTACATGCGTTCAATTGCCCGGTTGCTCCAGAACCCTTGGAGTGTCTAATCACAGTTAATAATTAAAACAAAGCAAGGAGACCCAATGCTGGATTTAAGTACCATCAAGAGAGAAAGAAACCATTTGAGGGGGAAATATGAGGAGTGCTTTGCGGTAGATAGATTTTTCTAGATAAATGCAGGCTATAAATGGAGAGTGGTCTTTAAAGTAAATGTAGGTTGTGGTAGATCAATAGCTTAATATTTATTAAGCTCTCATAATGTTTCCAGCTTTGTGTTAGACCATACAGGGGCACAGAAGAGCACTTGCCGATAATGTGTCTTTGAAACAAAACTGGGATAAAAATTATGACATTAGGAAATGTCATAATTTCTTGTTATATTGGTTAGGATACTCAGCAACAAGGATCCCCAAACCCTAGTGGTTTATAACAACAAGAACTTCTTCCTCTCTCCTTCTCTGGGACCCAGGTCAATAGAGCAGCCATCATCTTGAACATTACTACACAAGGATGGAGAAGGCAATGTTAGGTCTATGCAGCAAGGACCTCATGGTGCTACTCACTTGTGAGAACTACACGTGTGGTCGCATTCAACCATGAAGAATGTAACCCCACCATGTCCCCAAAAGGCAGAGAACAGGACATACTAGGTGAGCGGCTTTCATGACAATGACATACCTCACCAGGCAGTATATACACGTGTGGCCAGGGTAAAATTTAAATTCAGCTGGATATCACTGGCTTGTGGAGATTTTACTGACAGCTCAGTGGTCCTCGATTTGACTATGCACTGGAATCACCTACAGGGCTTGTTAAACCATAGACCCTTATGTAGTGCCCTGGATTCAGTAAATGTGGTGTGGAACCAAAAAAATCTGCATTCTTAAGAAGTTCCCAGAGAAAGCCCACGTCGGTTATTTGGGAGGTGTGCTTTGGGATCACTGATCCTGGGCAAGCGAATGGGAGTTTCCTCTCTATATACTGAAGTCTTTGCTGGAATCACAGTGAGTGTTACAACCTCATTTGCATTCTGTCACCGAGTGAAAAGTCTGCAGACTCCAGCTAGAGGGATGCCTGCTTCAGGATCCACAGTTCAGACTGAGCCACCTGAGTGGCTTGAAGGATGGCCTTTCGCTTTGCCTGCCTGCTTCCTAACAATGCTTTCTACCTTTCTCTTACTGGCTGAAAGAGTCTTGAGACACGTCTGTAGATTCCATGATGAAAAGTGTAAGATGCAGGGAGAATTTGCTCTTCTTTTTGAAGTCAGGTCTCTAAGTTCTCATTTCCTCCTTTGGGACTTCAAGGATCCTGTGTGGGTGCCTTTCCTGGAAACATTTCTTTGGGTCTGGATTGCTTAGACTTTGTTCATATCTGGGTCAATTTGCTTTTGAATTTAGGTCAAGCTGCACCAAGCCCACCCAGGTTTCTTGTGATCCTACTTCCAGCCATCTCCCCTACCCTCCTGCATCTTATTACTCACTGGTATCCTGTGAGTATCAGGTCAAATTCAAGCACACCTAACTGCCAGGGAGCAGATCCATGTCCATCTAAGAGACATCGAGAGCACAGAGAGACCTAATTCTGCTTAGGACACCCACACTCACACAGGACACTCAACTGCAGGAGTGACAATTTCACTGGCCTCTGCTTGACACTCACATGGATACACGTGTGACCCATTTGTGTTGATTACCAGAAGAAAGAGTGGCCTACAGTGCAGGTACCTTCAGATCTTTACCTCTTGTATTTAAAAGGACTGCATCAGCTGGGCATGGTGGTGCAGAACTGTAGTCCAAGCACTTGGGGAATCTGAGGCAGTAGAATGGAAAGTTCTAGCCCAGCCTGGGCAACTTAGAAATGTCACAAGACTTTATCTTAAAATAAAAAACAACTAAAGGCTGTGGATTGCAGTTTAGTGTGAAGGCCTGGAAATAAAAGACTGTAGCTTTTGAATGATAGTTTATCCCTGACAGGGTTCAAAATAAAATAAAATAATAACACAAACTACTTCTCTTCTAAAAATAATTTAAGAAGTAGAAGCTCATTTCTGTGATGTCAGCAGAAAAAGGAGGAGCACTTATTTTTAAATGAGTATGTATGTGTGGAAATGAAGTTTATAATATGCCAAGTAGAAGAGGAGTACTTTCATTTCCTATTGCACAACCTATTCTTTCATCCAAAATCTTAGCATTCTAAAAGAAGTCCTCCACAGGCAAGTCTTCAAGACAGCCCTGCAGTTCTTGCTCTTCTAATTTGTAGGTATTTTAACTATTTGTTGTTGATGTATGGAAATGCATTGCTCTCTCGGATATTAAATTTATCCAGGAACTTCGCTCAGTTCCATAGTTCTAGCATGTTTCTATGTAGGTTTTTCTGCATTCTCTCTGTAGACAGTTATATGTAAATAGTGACAGTTTTGTTAGTTCTTTTTGGTTAGTGTGTGTTTATATTTCTCTCATCCTACTGAGTTGCCTAGGGCCTCCAAGACAATATTGAAAAGAAAGAAAAGGCATCTTTGTCTTGTTTCTGATGCAAAAGATAATAATTTTAGTATTCCATTACTGTATATATTTATGGTAGAAAAGATCAGATTTATCAGATTAGGGGTGTTTCTCTGTCTTCTTCAATGTTTTTCTCATAAGTGAATGCTAATTTTTGAATGCCTTTTTGCATCTTTTGAGATCATACTTAAAACAAGCTGATTGTGGAACAGTATAATACATAGTGACTTGTGTAATGTCCAGATAAACCGAAATCAATGAAATAAATTGGCTGTCATTATCCGTTATTTTATAAATTATAGGATTTACCTCACTAATTTTTTGTTTAGAATTTTGCATCTTGAGTAGGATTGACTTATGATCACCGATTTGTATGTTATTTCTTCCTTGTTTTGATATAAAAAGCCTAAGATTCACATGTGTGTGTTTATGAAAGATAAGCATTGTTTCAGCTGATTATATACATTAAAGGTGATTTTGTTTTCTTAGTAATAAGGTGTGTACATAGAGACAGAGTGAAAAGAAAATTATTTTAGGGACACAAATAGAGATCAGGGCAGGCTTTGTCCGGATGGATCCTTATTCAGGTAACCCTGAAGCTCGGGCTCTCACCTGCTCAGCCGGGGTTGGGGCTTGCCAGTGGTGGGAAAGGGTCTGTGCACCCGTCTTTGCAGCCTCGAGAGACAGCAGTTTTCCCTTTCAAATGAAACTTGAGGTTGGGGGTCATTCTTGTTGTGTGTTCCTCGCTTGGTAACCATCAGAACAATACATTTTAAGAACTGCTTTTGCAAGTCTTTTATTTTATTAACTAATGAAAGTCCTCAGCAGCAGAGATAGTTGGCCACAGAGAGAAAAGGGAGCAGGGTTAGAAGGCAAGAATAAACTGAGGGCCCTGTTGTTTGCTTTCATAATTTTCCAGCAGAGAGACATATAAATAGATGCAGGTAAAGATCCAGCAGATAAACTAATCAAAATATATGATAGGCATGTACCATATACCATCGCAAGTCTCACCATTCTGTACTGCTAATGGGCACCAATAAAAAAGTGTGAAATAAAGAAGAAAGAAAAACATAAAAGAATTATAAATGTCAGAGTCAGTTTGTGCAAATTTCCTCACTTCCTGTGTTATAGGCTCCTCGCTCCTCAGCACCCGCCTCGCCATGGCTTCTGGACGGCGCGTATTGTGGGAATCAGTTGCAACATGAAAACAGGCACAAAATGAAGCTGGCAAAGTATTTTAATTGATCTCTTTTCTTTTTAAAGTGAGAGGGAAAAACACAGAGAGACAGAGAGACTATGTACGTTAGAATTGGGAGGGTGTGGTTCATGGGAAGTAAAGAGTGGGAAAAAATTTGTGGCAACAACAATCATCTCTGTGAATGATACCAAGAGGGCAAAGGTAAATAGAGAAAATTACAGAACTGGTTTTCTGTGCATAAAAACTGAGTAAAGAGCTTTGTAGGCTCATCTGAACCAACCATGTTTCTTTTAATGTGATACCATTTCAAGGCTGGAACACATGGGATTCCAGTTATATTTAGATTATTTATAAAAATTTGCTTTAGAAGTAGAGGGCTTACACAGAACAGTATATAACACACACACACACACACACACACACACACACACACACATTTCTTGCCTGGAACATTAGGCAGATAATGGTCTATGAAATAAAGAGACAAGGAGAGACAAGTCTCACTGAATTATTCCCATCAGTCATTATTGTTAATCAAAGCAGAGCTATTTAGTATAAATATGAGACAAGAATTTGCCCCCTAACTCCCATCAGTTCTGTAGGAGGTCTCTCTTGGGGCCCAAACCTCATCAAAATAATTCTTACTCAGGTTTTTAATATCAACATATGTGCAAAGGTTCCTCTTTTACTCAACTTTCATCCTGTAGTCTCTTTGCTGTATAGAAGATGTTTAACTGTAAGATTCTGAGAGCAGGGAGAACCACATGCATAGAACAGACTTGGGAAGTGCTGCACTGGAGGACAGGATGGTGTAGCAAGAGCTGTTGGCATCGGCCATGTAATGTTGGTCAGCATTTCCCTAGAGCACACCCACAGCCTCTTCTACCACGAGGATGTCTGGCTCTCCTGGGAGGCTTCCTCTGCCTTCTCTGGGGAGAGCTGGGTAGTTAAGGTTTCTGGGAAACCTATAGCCTACAGCCATGACAGATGGGGCTACTGGGTGTATACCCCGGCTTTCTTTCTCCTTGCTAGGGCTAACTAAAAGGGTTGTACACCCTCTGTCAGAGCCCTCATTTTGGTTCGGCCCCCATTGGTTAGTGGTAATTTACTTATACTTCAGCTTCATTGTGTCCTTCCTGCTTTTATCACCCTGTTTCCTTATCAGAGCTTTCTGGGATCACTTTTTATTTAAAACTCGCTGCTCTGATATTCCAGGGTCTGCATCTAGGTCAGCCTTCCTGAGACAGATAGGGATGGGAGGTGTTTGAAAGAGGAATAAGAACATAAAACATGAGTTTTCCTACTTCACTGTGTCTCTGTTCCAATCTTCCCTTGTCCCATATCCTTTTCCCATGGTGAGAGTTTGCAATTTTCTCTGAGTGCATGCATTGCTTTTTTTCTAACAAAAAATTGCAAACTTTAACTGTACAGATAGATATAAAATAAAAATGTTTAAAAAAGTCAACTGTGTATTTCTAAGTCCTCAGAGAGCTTCACATACCCTTGAGGACCATCAGTGCATGTGTCCCACTGTGGTGGGTGTCATTCAAAGATGGCTCGATTTCTCCTCCTCCTTTCTGCATGTCCCACCTGCTGAGAACTCAGCCTCCTCTCCTGTCCTGTGGCTGCCGGTGAATGGGAGGCTGTGCCAGTCCTGCATCCAGACTTCTCAGGGGAAGCCAGTACCGTGTAAGAAGTGTGACTGATGTGAGACCACATGCTGTGGCCACATGAACAGGCCAACTGGAAGATGAATTTGTTTCTGTGATTTCTGTAACAAATTTCAAGAGTTTGTGTGACAGAAATCTATTTTCTCATAGCCTGGAGCCCAGGCATCTGAAATCAGGATGTTGGCCACACTGCCTCTGGACACCAGTGGAGAAAGCGTTCCTGGTCTCCCCCAGCTCCTGCTGCCGTGGCTTGACTTAATCGCATCTTGCCGAGCTCTGCTTGTGTCTGCATCTCTGCTTCTCTGTGCTCATCTCTGCCTGAAAACTCTTCTGGCTCTTGTCTTATGTGGGCAGTGGTGATTGCATCAAGAATTGCCAGGGCAATTCAGGAAAATCGCTCAAGATTCCTAATCACATCTGTGGCCATGTACAGTAAAAGCTACAGATGCTGGGGATTAAGGAGTGAATGAATTTTGGAACAAGAGGACTTTTTGCCCAGTCTACCACAGCAGATCATTGAGACTGCAGTGTGTGAGCGAAAACTTCTTAGATCCTTTTAGTTCAGCTGCACTTTGGGCTGAATGCAGCTGATAATCTTAGCTAATGGTAGGTAGTGAAGATCAGATCCTCTCTGAACCCAAAAATCAGGATAAATAAATCATTATTTCCAGCCATAACTTTTAGGGCAGTTTGCTGTGCCGGCGTGGATCACTGAGACATGCACCTACATTTCTGGCCTTTACTTCCGGTAAAGACAACTGGTATTTTCTGTCCCCATCAATACATTTCAACTCTGCCCATCTTGAATGTCTCCCTCACATTAATATTGAATAGTAAAGTAGCATAGTTTTGTTTTCGTTTATTCGCTCTTGCATATTTGTCTGCCTTTTAGTCTCTTTTTTCCTTCTTAGGTCACGAAGTGGCCAAAAATTTTCCAGAGTTTTATTCTAGCTTTTTCTTCTACCTATAAATCTCCCAGGTTGTGTTTAAGCAACATCAACCATGGCGTGCACATGGGAATCAGTCTGGACTGGGCTGGAATCCTGCTGGCCACGTGGTCTTGAGCACTTCCATTCCCTGAGCCTCTGAGACGAGGACTCTAATATCTGCCTTAGAGGAGAGCATCCAGACAATGCCTCCTGAGTGGTAGGGTGGCAATAAATACTGACTCTCACTTGCTCCCTCCCTGTGTTAATGGGAACAGAGCAGCTTTCTATTCATGCCTGGAAATAGTACGATCGGAAGAAAGAAAGAAAATTGGCTGGAAAGAGTGGAGACCCAGAGGACTTTGAAAATTCACAAAGCAGAGAATGAACCAGTGAAGACTGACCATGTGTAGACACAGAAATGGTATCTGTGATATTCCCAGGCTCCACTTAGAATTTGAACATATTCTCCCGCATTTGTCTAGGGCCTTATTCTTCCGAGCCCAGGATCTTTTTAAATATCTCTTTACTTATCACCTCTTCACACACCTCCTCCTCGGGGGTGTGTTTCTTATTTATCTGAAGCTTCCCAGGAAGTGGGAGGAAAGGAGAAGCCGGGAAAAATCCAATCTCCCTTATCATGGGACACATGTTAAGAACTGGATTCGAATCTTGGATCTACCCTTTCAAAGCTGTACAACCCCACTCAGAGTAGTTCACATTTGAACTTCATTCTCTTTGCCTGAAGAATGGGGATGATACATGTTCACATAATCACAGCACTATGGGGAGTGTTAAATAAAAACACGACAGCACCTGGCTCATGGATGGTGCTCTAGCAACATTCAGAAGGTGAGGGAACGGCGTGTGGGTGACTCTTTGCAAGCACTCCTGCACCCTCATCTATAGAGTAGGCAGAGATCAGATAAAGGAGAGGAAGGAGAAATCCTTTTATGTAAGTGTTCACTCAGGCCCAGGGGACCCACAACCAGGCAGGAATGTACCACTATTCCATACCGAGTATCTTCCCCATGTAGTACAGACATAGACTAATACAACTGTTTTTATGAAGTTTATAGGAATGAAACATGTCAAGTATACACACATGCTTCAACATGTCTCCTGAGGGAAAGTGGTGTCTATGTTGCTTCCCATGAATCTTGGTGGCTTATGAAGCCTTCAGCCAACAGACTACTCTTGTTCCTGATATCTACAAGGGGCTGGTTCTAGGGGCTCCTTTAGAGACCAGTCTGCTCAAAGTTCCTTACATAAAATGGCACGGTATTGTGTCTGACCTATGTCATTCTCCTGCATACTTTAAATCACCTCTTGATTATTTATAACATCTAATGAAATGTAAATGATATGTATGTAAAGGGTTATACTGTGTCATTTCAGGAGTAACAACGAGGAAGAAAGTCTGTATGTTCAGTATGCAGGCAATTTTTAAAAACTTTTTTGATCCACAGTTTGTTGAATCTGCAAATGTGGAATCTTTAGATACAGAGTCTGGTTGTGCTACAGCATTTTATACAAGGGACCTGAGCATTTGTGGATTTCGATTGCCTTGGAGGTCCTGGAACTAACTAGTCATGCACTGATGCGGGGGTGGGGTGGGGTGGGGTGAGGGGTGGGATAATGATGAAACTTCTGACACTAGGTTATCTGCCTCTCTGCCTAGTTCTCTCAGGACATTCCCAGCCGCTGTGAGAGAAGACTGTCTAAGAAGACCCTCCTCAGACTGCCTGCCACAGAGGCCCTGACAGGTGCCCTGTTCATAGCCCCAGTGGAGCTCACAGCAACCCCAGTTCCTCCAGCTGCAGCTGCGGCAGTGACCATCTCGGCGCTCCAGCCAGATCAGCACTTCTGATGACATCAGTGCAGCCTACACAATCACAGGCAAAACGAACTGGTTGTGTTAAACTGCTGACTTTGGCAGTCATTTGTCACCCAGCACTATGTGTCACCAAAACAGCCAGGCCACTGGGACTGTGCTGATGTGGATACTGGGCAGCTGTGAACTTGGTCATAAAGGTGCTATCTTGAAGGGATTTGGGTCTTGATTGGCCATATGTCCAACTAAGAGATGGTAGATCTAAAATTTAGTGAAATCTCCATTTCTTAAAAAGACTGGTTACTAATAAAAAGGTGTTGAAAGCAACAGCGTTCGTCACGCTGCAGCTGTGTGGGTGCTGACAGGGCCAGTAGCTGCTGGTTGCTGCATCTGCTGTCTACGGCAGTGAGAGAAAGCTGCACGCCTGGCCCCATCCAGTGCCTTCCCAGGCATCGTGCTGCCCGGGGGGACCCACCGTGGCCTCCAGCAGCCAGAAGGCATCCTGTACAGTAGGTAAGCCTCTGAAAACCTGACCTGAGTGAGCATTGTGTAATCTCACATCTGAAATTGCCTCTTGTTTTGCTGGTGGCTGCAGCTTGACCCATTTAAGACTGACTGCAAAATAGCGATTAAGAGGTCTTCGTTCTTCGCCCTCTTGTTTTGATTGAGAGGAAATGATAGAAGTGGGATGGAGAAAGGATGAAGGAGGAAATCCCTCAAGGACAAAAGTTCACCAGTTTTCCCTTGAAACCAATTTAAGAGCAAAATAAAAATTGTATGAGCAAATCTCTCAGTGAATTTTAAGTGTTTTGGGGGAAATAAGCTCCCCCCCTTTTTTTTTGTTTTTTTTTAATTAGTGTGTGTTTGCAATACATAACGGTCTCATTTCCTTGGTGGACTAGGTACACATACATCAGCTTTGATCTTGCCGACCCCTCTATTTCCTCCCCCATCCTCCCAACCCCATCCTCTCCCGCTTCTCTAAACAGTCCTCTTTTACTGTTTGTGGCTGTTGCTGAGCACGTTTTGCTCTGGGGGTGAACTCACCTTTTACTATGGAGGAAAGAAGTGCGTATCAATCATTCATTAGCAGTTGGTTGCAAGCTCCCTTCAGGACTGAAATCGCAGCTGCTGGCTTGGTGCCGAGGTTGAAGAATCTTTGTGTCTATGAGTGAGAGACATAAGCAGGTGCCCATTGCAGTCAAGGTCTGTGCCATCATGGGTAGGGGAGGGCGTCATCCAGCTGCGGACAGCTTTGCCGAAACCTGCATGATGTCCCTGACAAGCCAGGCACTCCTGGTGTCAGGTGACCTCCAGTCTCCTTGACCACTTTAACGAGGAGTAAATACGTTAATTTACTGATGAGGTTACCCTGAAAGTGCTCTGTAGAGTATGATTAAAGATGGTTAATATTTTAATCTTTTATGTTGAGGTATTTTGGAAATTACACAAAGGGAAAGTGATGAAATGTTTCTCTCCCACCTTAGATTATTCCCCTACATAAGCAATGTAGTCTAGTGAACATGTATTTTCTAGACATATTTATACATGGACACAAAGGCTCACTATGCACACTAGCCTGGGCTTACTTGTTTTCATGTGATGACGTGACATAGGGTACGTCCACATTTCCACAGCTGTTCATCTGTATGTCCTCATTCTTTTCTGTATTTCCACAGTATTTCATTTTATATGCATATCATAATATATTTAATTAGTCCCTTATTGGTGGGCAATTGCATTGCCTCCTTAGTAACTTTCTTTTGAAGTACTTTAGAGTAAATTCTGTGATATGTGTATAAATGAATTCTGATCTGGTCTTCAGATTGATTAATCAACATGCCTTAGTTACTTTTCTCTTGTTGCTGAAACAAAATGCCCAATGCCCAAAATTAAGGAAGGAAAGGTTTATTTAGCTCACAGTTTGTGGAGGCTTCTGTCCATAATCAGGTGGCTCCAAGGCAGAGTGGCACATGGCAGAAGAGCAACAGTTCACGGTGGCAGAAGACAGCAAAAGCAACCAGAGCAAAAAGGGAAGAGCATGAGAGAAGACTGTTTCTGTCCCTTATGTTATATGTAGACTGCCTGCCCTAAGGTGGGTGCAGCACTCACACCCATGTATCCCAGCACTAGACAATGAATCAATGGCAAACTCTAGATTCAGCTGCATCTGAGAAGCTCACCCCCTATGACTGCATGACGCTTTGAGGGGACACCCAGACACAAACTATAACACAGCATTTGAAGTAACCTGATTAACAATCCACACTTCTAGGGTGATGATTTAGCGCTTCAAATATCCTTATCACTTATTGATTAGTATGAAAGAAGAAATGACTTATAAATAGGCGGTTGGTTAGGAAGATTATACATTCCTTTTAGTCGTTATGTTACTGGACCTAAGTCCAGCACATGCCATGAAACAGGCCAAGTCAGTGGACAAAGTGTGCAGCACGAAGGTGCTTTTATTAGGAAAGCCAGCAAAGTGTGTCTTGCTGGGAAGCTTATTTATATCCTCATCTGTTCTGGCTGCTGTAGCACAGTACCATAAACTGGGCAGCTTGCAAACAACAAGGACTTATATCTCACTGTTCTGAGGGCTGAAAGTCCAAGACCATATCACCAGCAGATCCACTGCATCACTGTTTCCTGTGCCTATGAAGCCCTCTCGCCTGAAGCTCACTTGGTGGAAAGAGAGAAGGGCCCCTTGCAGTTCCCTTTTCTAAGGGCACTAATCCCATTGTGAGACTTTTGTCTCTTGGGTCTCTGATCTCCAAAAGCCCTACAGCCTAGTGCCTTATGTACCTTGGGAAGGGTTTCAAAGATGAATTTTGAGGAATGATTTACAAGCATTCAGACTCTTGCAAGCTCTCTAAGGTTTTATGATCTTTTTCCAGATAAAATTTAACAGCTCTTTTTAGTATTAGTCTCAGTAAATGGTAGCACAGGGGCTTAGTACTACCCATGTGATCAATATTGTTTAAACATGATCACAGACACTAGGTAGAAGAAGCACCACAGGTTTCTCATTCCTCTGGGGCTATCAATGGACTGGAATCCTGGGCTTCATTGCAATTGGCTATGGACATGCACTGGGTTATGCTCAATGGAATGTGGGTGGAACTATGTGGTCATAAAAACATCCCGTCAGATTCCTGCTGCTTGCTGATGTGCAGGACAAGCATTATAGTTGTTAGAAGGCCAGACTTCTCTCAGTCTGGATCTTTGACCAGCCTGGCAGGATGGACTAGAGTTCTATTATGCCAACCTGTCTGGGACCCAAGAGTTCCTGTTGTGACATCTGGCATCACTTTGACACACACACCTGTCTTGCGACCTACATTTGCTGAGTACCAGATCTTCAGACTCTGACATGGAAGGACAGTTGCCTCAGCCCTCAAGGACTACTGGAAAGGTGTGAAAGGACCTTGGAAACTGGCCTGACATAGTGGGCTGATGTGGGAGATTAACTTCAGTTCTCTAAAAAGTAATCCTTTGATTTGGGTCCTAGATTTGATTTTTACTTAAAATTTAACCAAATTTATATTAGAATCCCAGACGGTGAAACAGTGACATCTTTCCTTTCAGTAGTAAACATAATCCTGAACGTTCAACTGACTGACTGACTGTCTAATGGATGGTTTGTTTGAGGGTCTGACTGACAGATTGTCTGACATTCTGACTGACTAGCTGTATGGCTGTCTGACCATCTGATTATCTGTGTATCTGGCATACTATCTGGCTGTCTGTCTGTTTGTCTGACTGATAGACTGATGGGCTAGCTGACAGGTCTTTGTCACCATACAATGAATATACTTCAGTGGATATTGAAGCATCTCAGTAGAGTTGTATCTGCCTTCTACTAACCAGTCTCTTAACTTATAAGGAGGCTTTTTTTTTTTCCAGCAACAGGCCAGCCATTCCTGTGAAAAATAAGTTAATAACACCAAAGGAAATGCAGTTCATAAATCACCGCTAATATAAATCATTGCTATCATTTGCAGATGCCTGGTCAAACAAAAACTAAAAGCCAATCAAATGGACAAAAAAACTAAAATATTTTGAAAATTCCAAGAACCTCTCAAAGCCAAGCCAACAGTCAGCTTCTGTTGCCTCTTCCCCGGTGCAAGCAGGGCCCACCGAGGCGGTGCTGTAAGAGGAGAGTTCATCTCCATTACTTTCCTTTCCTAAAACTGGGAGAGAGAGACAGAGAGAGACATAGAGACAGAGAGAGAGACAGAGACAGAGAGAGACAGAGAGACAGAGAGAGACAGACCTGATAACCAGTTCTTGACATTTGTTGATTGATTGACTGATTATATTTTGACTAGAAGTCACATTTCTCACACCTTGCTTGAAACAGACATGTAAGCTTTAACCCCTTTAGCTTTAACTATGGAATGAAATTGATCCACTCAAATTAAAAGTTTCAGGCATCAGCAAAAACAAAGGGAGAATGAAGGTATACGTAGTCACTCCTGAGCATAATCCTACCTTTTCTTCCTTTTTGGCTTATTTCGTCCCCTCCAAAAAGCCCACACTACACTGTGGAAATAATGTAGGGGCCTGTAGCATTAAAGATGCTACAGCCTAGTACAGGACTGTCTGTGTTAGAATAGCCAAGGTTCTAGAACTTTTTCCCATCTTCCCTGTTTGATCATAGTGAGAACTCCTTCACTATCTCAACCATATCTCTAGTCTAGCTCATCTACTCCAAGTTTTTGAGACACACAGTCAACCCATTCTGGGGAATTTTGACATTTTAATGATGAATAGTCTTTATCTTTCCCTTATGCTCCTAGTTCTGTTTGGCCAGTTGGGTCATCACTTCACATTAGCAAGCTTCTTGTAACAACAGCAATGTCTCACCCAATAATTAGAGCTTGCGGGCAGGGTTAACAAGGAAGCTGGGGATGAGGACATGGTTACAGTGTTCCTTTGGGGTCTGCATGTTGAAGGAAAAGCTTAGGGTTCCAATAACCCAATGGGCATTAGACCCATTTTGCCTGTGAGGAAGCATTCTGGACTCTCCCATTAATCTCCCCAAGAACACCTAGTTGGGAAGTTGTGGCCCTAAGTTTTGAGCCCAGTTCTACCTAATGACCATGTCTCGTTCTTTCCTCTGCAACACGATAGTGAGGATACACTTTCTTCCAACGTGCTTTGGGTCTGTAGCTACACAGAAACAGAGGCATCATGTCTCATACTGTGGAACTTGTGTAAAAGCATCCAGCGAGCATTTAAATTTTTTTCAAATTGACATAACGGTGGCACATGTTTGTACAGTGTAAGGTGGTGCTTCAGCATATTTACACATCGGGTGTTGATCAGCTCAAAATAGGTTATCTATCAACTCACATATTTGTCATTTCTTTGTGATGAGAACATTCAAAATACTCCACTCTTTCAGCTCTTTTGGATTCTGTGGTACAGCATGTGAACTGCCCTCACCCTCTGTGCACTGGAATACCAACACTGATTCCATCTGTCTGGCTATAACTCTGCACCATGAAGCAGTCCTACCACCTTTCCTTGCTCTCTGGGACCCATTGCTCTGCTTGCTGCTCCTACGAGTTCAGTTTTCTGAGATTCCTTATATAGCGAGAAATCATGTGGCATTTGTCTTTCTGTGTCTGGTCAGTGTGATTTCCAAGTCTGTTCACATCACTGCACATGACAGGACTTTGTCCATTTTAATGGCTGAATAATATTCTATTGCATATATAGTATAGATCTCATTTTCTTTATGGATTTAATTGTCAGAAGACACATCAGTTGATTACATATCTTGGCTATAGTAATAGTGGTGCAAGAAATACAAGAGTGCAGTTATCTCTGATATATGGATTTCATTCCCTTTGTACACACAGTAAGGGGACTTCTGGGTCACACTGTAATTCTTTTTTAACTTTCTATGGGAACCTGCACAGTGCTCTCTAGAATAGCTACACTCATTTCTCCCCTTGCCAGCGTGTGGACCCCTTCCTCATGTCCTCATCGGCCCCATCCTTTTGTTTTGTTTTGTTTTATTATATCCTTTGTACTCAGGGTGAGATACAATCTCATAGCTTGATTTGAATTTCCCTGATAATTAGTGGTACAGAAGTGACTGTTTCCCATGTACAGGTTGCCCATTTTCAACTCTTCTTCTGAGAGCTATCTGTTCTGATCATGTTTCCACTTTAAAAGTTAGGTTATTTTTATCACTACTTTAATGTCATTGATGTCTTTCAGAATTTCCACTGTCCAAAATTTTTAAGGGAGGGAGTTTCACTAATTTTCTGATTACAATGGTCTTAATTCTTGCCAGAAGCTGATAAAACTAAAAGCAAAGTGGACAAAATAAGTTATGTTACTTTTGGAGCAGGAATTACTAATATAAAAACAAATGGAGAGGTCTTTTATAAGCCCAAAAGTATGCACCCTTGTTTCTGTCTTTGTGGACATACATCTTAGGAGTAGGTTAAAAGTTTACAATAATACACTTTGGATATCTGTTCAATTTCAAATCCAGGATCGATAAGTCTTATCAGAACATTTTTATGACTTCAGGGAGGTTATCACCATCTTAATATAGTGATGAAGACAAAATCCAGACCTCAGAAGAGGCCAAAAGAGAGCAAACAAATTAACATCTGTTAGGAATGACTTAGTCCAATCTTCAAGGTCAACATATTCGCAGATGTCAGTGTCTGAATGGAGTGATGATAATCATTGACCCGAATGGAGTGATGATAATCATTGACCCTTAAAGCTTCTGGCACTTGGCAGGCAGTTGTGGGGGAGATAAGGAGCATTTTGTTGAGATAGCAAAATTCATGCTTGAGTGCATAGTTTCTGAATTTCTTTTTAATAGGAGGAAATGCCAAACACAAGTGTCAGTTAACCGTGGCCTTCTTGGATGGAAATAAAACAGGTCACTGAGGTCCTCCTTTCCCACTGCTGTCTTCAGAATTAGAATTTAGACCTTTGACAGATATTAGCTGCATGTTCTTTCTTTTACATATTAACCCTGAAGAGAAATGGGAAAGAGGAAGACAGGGAGAAAAAGTAAGGGGAAAGAGGAGAGGTATATAGTCAATAGAGGTCAACTTTGTACTGAAGAGCTTTCCATGTTACGCAGCTCTGCCTTGCTATCACTAACTAGTCCATTTCTTAATGAAGTCAATAAACCAGCCAGGTGGGGTGGAACAGGGCTGTACTCCCAGCACTCTGGGAGGCTGGAGCAGGGACATTGCTAAGTTTGAGACCAGCCTGGGAAAATTAACGAGACTCTGTCTCAAAAATAAAACATGAAAAATGAAAAAAAGGAGTAGGGACATAGTTCAATGTGAAGGTTCTGGATTTGAACATTAGTGCCTTAAACTAAGTCTGCAAACCAAACGCTTTTCTCAGGTGAGATCAGAAATCAAGATTTTCCTTGCAACATAGATCTGGATTTGGATTTAAAAATAAAACAAAAAAACAAGAATTTTAGTACCTGACAACTGTGTCCTTTATAGGCCATAGTCTTGGAAGCTAAATGAATGTCCACTGGTAAAGTCCCCAGGAAAGGAGCTCACTGTTCTGTCCCTCTGTGCACTCTGAAGGTGGGGACTGCCGAGTCACACTATCTCTGGAGCCACCCTGAAGGCTCGTGGTGCTGCTTCTGTCTCAGAGGGGGTAAACCAGCCCCCTGGAACATAACGAGCCCCCTTGGTGGAGAACCTGCTCACAAGAGAGAACCTGTGGGTAACATTTTAAGGAGGCTGATCTGTTGAAGGCAAGAGGCGGTGCTCTGCTCCCGACACTTGTTTTTGTGGAAGAATCAGCCAGTACAGAACATACTCATGAGATGCTGGTGTCCGTTAGGACTGATTTGCAATTCACCTTTCTGCCAGTTAAGACTGACTTGATTTTGGCTGGGACACAAGGCCAGAGGTCCTGTGCTGGTGCCAGCCGCATCTCCACACTGGCCCCAAACTTTGAAATTACAGAATACCGTTAGTCAGGGTTTCACTGCACGGTGGATGACGGCAGAGGGTTTCATTGCAGTCCACAGATTAAAATGACCCATGCAAAGCCCCAAATATAACTGCACTCAGCACACAGTAATTAGCTAAGGCTGGGAGCCACAGGCAGAGTCTAGCTGGTCTGCTTGGGCAGACAGCATGGAAGGGCAGACAGAGCCCTAGCATTTAGGTGTTAACTCTGCTGCTTACCAGCTGGGTAACTTCGAGGAATTCATCCTCTCTAATTCCTAGTTATTCATTTCGACAAGAATATTATTCAGGGAGTCCTAGTAAGTTTCTGAAGGGATGTACTGCCCTTCAAAGCAAGATCCTCTAGGAACAGAAACATCTCTCTGTTTCAGACTTTAAATGATCTGTGAGGAAGACTTCCTACTATATTTCCCAATCCTTAACTGGCCTCTCCTCTTGCTACTGAGACCCTTCCAAGCAACCTGTGCCCACCAAATAGCCAGCAGTTTATGGGAATAAGCAGTTGGTTTAATTCTCATGCCTCACTCTTTACGGAGAAAAAGCATACCTTCTAAGCTCTGCGTGGAGGAACCCTACCAGGGCTGAGCTTATCTCATCCTGAAGTTAAGCGTTCCCGGTCCCACAGAAACCCATTAAAGGCCTCCTGAGGCCGCAGCCTCCAGGAATAATGAAGATAAAGATACCGGTGCTAGCCGTGACACATGCTTTGTGTGACGCAGTCTCTGGCTCCCCAGCAGCCTCAGATCCTTCATTTTGTGCGGAAAGAATGGCTTCCTGTAGCCCTTTTTTGAAGACCAGATGAAAGACATTAGCTGCTGGGTTCAAGGGACGGCTGTGTGTTTCACGATGGGGTTAGGAACTAACCTCGCTTTTGATACGAGTTAGTATTCACTAGTAAATCAATATACTTATTGGGGAAAGCCTTTGTAAACTTTCACTTATAGAAAAATAGGATGATTCTCTTGCTAGTTAGAAACCTAAGACTTGTCTTAAACTGTCAGATTAAAAAGCAGAAGTGGACAAAAGCAGATAGATCTCAAAGTCCAGAAATGGTATTTTTTGGTTATATTTTCCTCCCCACTCTGTTTTTTCCCACTGGGGTTTCTGTATAGGCACTAGAAGACAGTAACCCCTTTTTACAGATTCCTTTTATAACAACTGTTCTGCTGTGAGGATAGTGGGGTAAAGAAGGGGCCAGTCTCTTGAACTCTGGTCATGTGCCAGGTTCTGTGGTATTGTCTTGAATCCCTTGCCTGTAGACTGTATCCATATAATAGTAGTTTGCACATTTTTAAGTCTTGGATAGCTTTAACCAAGATACTATATATGAGTCTAGTGACTCAAGTTTGTGCTTAGGGCTGCATCTCTCTGAACCATTCCTAGTCCTCTGAGTAGTTCAGTGCCCCTGAACCCCTTCTTTTTGCCCTAGGTCAAAGTCTGCTATTAATAAAGAGCTGCGTGAATTGATCCTTACTAACTGGCAAATGACTCATTCCTTTTGGAAGTGAGTTGTCCTAAGATTTGTGTTTGATTGAGATGGAAGCCATAAGAAATGATCCTTAAAGATGGTGATTTCAAGAATGGAACATCCAGCAGGGGCAGATATTTTTTGGGGGAACTGAGAGGGTGGGCAACCAGCTTCTCCCGACAGCATACACGGTTGTCCTCATCAGTGGAGAGGACAGCACTGGCTGAGGGCCGTGTTGTCTGGTTCTGTCGGAGAGCTGGGTGTGTGTGCTCTTCTGAAGATGCTTCAGGGCTCATCCATGAGGGGGCACTGGTGCTCTAGCTTGCCCGTGTGAAGTCTTGTCTGAGAGCCCTTCAGCCTGTGACTTCCTGATCTCGGTCAGCCACTTGTATGGCACCCTTGGCTCTGTGTCCTCAGAGTCACACACACGGAGCCCGAGGGACCATGTCCTTTTATTCAGCTCCATCTACCTGTGGTCTTCAACTTCTGGCTGGCGGTGTTAAACACACTGCCCAAATGTGGAAAGCTGCTTACCAGGTGCAGCGGGTATTTGTAAAATTAAGACAAGGAGTCTGTAACTCGATATTGCCCTGGAAAGGAGCAGCAGGGCTCCCTGGGAGGGTTTCCAAAGGAAGGAAATGGGACCTGCTCGTGGGAGGACAGTGTAGAAGGAGAAAGGAAAGGAGGGAGCAGACCGTCTCCAGTGACATGCACACTTCCTTGCGCCCCTCACTCAAAACTGAGCAGTTTTTCACCATGAGAGCAAGGAAAGGAGAGCCAAAGACCAAAACACAGAGACTTGGAGGCGAAGCTAATAGCACATTTTAGCTCAAAGCTGAGCACCCAGTGACGTGTCCCATACTCGTTAGACTCACTCCCTGGATGCCACCCTGTTTTATCTTCTGCTTAACATTTACAACTGTCTGAAATAGTCCTATATTGTTATTTATTTACTGCCCATCACTTCTGTTAGAATACGACAAACTCTACTAGGCCCGGGACCTTGGTGCTCTTGTTCACGGGTACAACTTCCACTCCTGCAACACTGCCCCACACAGTGCTCAGCAGTGGGCGTGAGATGAGTGAAGGGTCAGGACCAGAGGTGTCAGAATTTCACAAACAGTGTCAAAGTGGATATGTTCAATCAAGGGCCGTCGCTTGTGAGAAGCCTAAGAGCAATTCATAATGCAGTGTGTTCTAGTGGGTTTTGGAAGTGGGCAAGCTGAAGAGGTTGTTTTTTTTGACCAAGGTGACTGTGTGGTCATTTCAGTAGCAATATGATATCTACACACAAACATCATATATATTTATCAACTCCTTGATTTATACAGTCGTTGTAGAAGTTGTGTTTATATGTAAGCTAAATTGTCCTGGAATTTGGAAATTCTTTTTTTTTTTTTTTTTGTTACTGGGAATCGAACTCAGGAACTTGTGCTTGCCAGGCAGGCACATGGGCCACTGAGCTATATCCCTGACCCCATGTCCTAGAATTTAGACAGAGTAACAATTTACTTGGGAAATTCATAGAGACTTATAAGTACCATTGTCCCACCTGTGGAAAGGAGTGATCCTATGGCCAGCACTTTACAAAAAAATCACATTTGTCTTTATTTTTGGATTTAAGAGCTTTGACCATTACGAATATCAAATATTGAGTGGCTTTGAGGTTGAAAAATGATCATTTGTTTAATCCTGACTGTGAGCTAATGCGGCAGGGATAAGGTGGCTTTAGGTAGCACACTGAGAGCTGGGAAGAAGTGACTGGCTTGCAGAGCATGAGCTGTGATGGAGCTACAAAAATGGGATTTGCATGGGTATCATGAAGTGTTCCCGCTTTGCATTTTCAGTATCAAATGCTGAACGCCAGTGAAGCAACGAAGTTTTCAGTGACTCCCATGAGTGTTATACTAGACCAAAGCTAAAAGGAGCACTGAGCATGATTGTTTCTTTGAGGACATCCCAACATGTTGAGAAGACATGGCACAACTGTATCCTTTTAGCTCCAGTTAAAGAAAACTCAAATTGGCTTGGGCAAAACATATGAATGTACTCTCTCGTGTAACTGGGAAGTTCGAGTAACTGCAGGCTAACTGGGGGTATTACTGGATTTAAGATTCAAAATAAACTGCTTGATTTCAGCATTTCTCTGTTTTTCTGCTGAGCTCTGCTGTTCTCCTCGGGTTGGCCTACTTCTCAGGCTCCTTGTGGATCAATGCTCCAGGGCTCAAGTCTGGAACAGTAAGTCAACACCACCGCTTCCTCATCTCTCAAGCCAAAAGCCTCCAGTGAAACCTGATCAGGCTAGTTAGCATGAGCTACCCAAGCAAGACTAGGAAGATATTTTCTGAAGCTCTGAGAATGGACAAGGCTGACCAGAAGACAACAGATGACCACAAACACACGATCGAGGACAGTGACTAGAGTAAAGAAGTAAACAGCGAATGTCGTACAAATAACTGAGATTTGAAGTGATTTGAGGGTTTTGGAAAAGAGTTGGATGTGGTTGCAGTCACAGAAATGTACAGCAAAGGATACAGACAAGCTGCGCCTTCTCTGAGTGTACCATGGACCTGCAGGGCCCTAGAAATACTCTTCTGTGACAGGGCAGGCAGCTCTGCAGGTTAGAAACAGCTTCCTCAGGGCAGGAGAGGCCCCAGTGTTTCAACCCTGACCTGAGTGGCAGACGCTAAACCTTTTGTGGCATATGATTTCTAAAAGGAAGCCCTCATATCCTCAGCTAATTTATTTTTATGCTGCCTCTTTTATTGACCTGCCACGTGAGAAAATAGTAATAAAAGCATTCATTAATAAACAGGGCTTCTCCGGTTGCATCAGGGTGGTTCTTAGGTTCTAAATTGCTGCTAGGAAATTGTATGTGGTTTGTTGTGGTGTCAGGCTTGGATATAAACCATCTTTATCTTGTCTGTTGGAGTTGGGCAACTGCATATATCAATACTGACCTAGCATCCAATGCTCCACGTTAGGTTATCTGAAGTCTATGAAATTTGGGTTCTCATAGAACCTTTCAATAGATTGACACTGTATTTCTGCATCATGTTTAAAAGAAAGATAATCAGAAGATGCAGGGCTTTGTAAATTGGATGCTTCCAAGTATTTTCTCACTGCTAGGTGCTCAGCAAGGTGGGAGATGATGACTCTGTCTTGCTCTCTCATTTCACTAGTATAGTGGAATCAATTCCTGGCTTGTTTTATTCTATATTGGTAACATGAATTATTTCCTGCTTTCTGTTTCTGAATATGCTGTGACTTTATTTTTTAATCCCCAGAGAAGGTCTCCAAAATAACCTGAATACCTTTTTACTTTTTTCTAGAAAGCTTCTCTGCTCCTAGTGTTTTAAAACATCTTTTTACTTAAACACATATTAGGGTATTTTGCATGTGACTACTGAATTGTTTTAAAACATTTTTATTTAAACACATATTAGAGTATTTTGTATGTGACTACTGAATCACCAGTGACAAGTAAATCCAGCGACCAAATGCAAATTAAAGTTTTATAAGTTTGAATGGGGGAATGCTTAACAGAAGCTTCATTCAATGAACAAATATTTATTGAGAATGCTTACAGTTTAAATTATTGATTCATCATTAGTTAAGACGTTTTTGTGTCTAAATTTAAAGGTATCATGCTTAAAAGTATTGACCAAATGGAACATGCAGATGCATATACATAAATATACTTAGAAAAAAATCAAATCCATTATCACTTGCTCGAAACTCCACTAATTTTAATGAAGGTAGAGTCTTAGTTAGATAATTAACCTATTGTAAGAAAGGGAAAATGTTCAAAATGAATGATTTCGTGAAATTTTAATAGCTAAGAAAAAACCAAATAGATGTAATGATAATTTTTATTTTTAATAGTTAGGTTTATTCTATAATCACATTTTGTCTGATGATTTACACATACACCACTCCCCAGCAGAGCTTTTTAAAGTCTTTAGTTCATTCTGCTGATGTAGAATCAGGTGGGAATTGGCTCCGAGGAGTAGATGGTCCTAAGATAGGCATCCTCTGACATGTCATCCTTGTGGGCCACAAGCCATTTAACCTTACCAAGTTAAAACCTTTATTGTAAAGTGAAGATGAAATGGTCCTAATGATCCTTCCTCAGCTTTATCTATGAAATACAAACCGAAATGTCATTGAACTTTGGAGAAAAAAAAGAGGGTCTAACTTGAGTATTAGACAGACCTGGTTCAGGTCTCACTGCTTATTACTATTCTGTAACCATAGGCAACCTATTCCCAATCCCGAGTTTCCTCATCTGTACAGCAGTTAACAGTGGAAGCCTTAGCAAGTTCTGTAACTTGGGGTGTGTTATTTCATCTCTTGAATTCTCAATGTTCTGGCTGTATAATGTACTAGCACTCAGTGACAGTACTAGCACTCAGCTCTCTGGGCAGGGCCAGGAAGAGCGGTATGTGAAATCACACAGGTGAGGTACTCAGCACCGGGAGTGTGGGTGGCAGAAAGACAATGGGTAGAAGTCACCTGGAAGGATGGTGACATTAATTTGTTCTCTAGTTTAGGAAAGCTGGATGAGCAAGAATAGTAGAAGCCCAGGCAAATGGACACGAGGGTGAGAGAAGATAAACAGGGCAGAAGACAGCCTAGCTACAGCCCCTTCTCTGCTGGATTTCCAAGCAGCCCAGGTCGCCCTGGGGGGCCAAGCTTGCTATTTATGGCCTGCAAGCATCTGAATACCCAGAAGGGGTATTGGCTGTGCTGTCTACACAACTTAAAAAGCACTTAGAGGAATGCAGCTCCATTAGATCAGGCATAATGGACCCACTCAGGGCAGGCTTGGTAAATGCGGGGCTAATGTCATTTTGACATGTTTACAGGGTGGGCCACGTTTCACGTGGTCAGGACCTTCAAATGACTCTACTGACCCTCATGAGCCAGGTCCCTCACTTCTCACACCCAGGATTTCATCTTCATTACTGGAACATGAAAAAAATTTAAATGGCATAAACAAATTACTGTTCTGAAGGACTGTGGGATGCCCTTGAAGTACACATGTCAGGCTGGCACAGGGCAGTTGCCGGAGGTTAAGAAAAGCCTTCCTTTGTACCTGTTTAATTAATGGCTATTTTTGTCATCTTCAATTCAGAGAAAATCAAGAGAGCTATGGTCACACTTGCACAGGAGAAATTCCTGAAATGATAGGGTAAAAGAGGTTGAAGGCTCTTAGGCCTTCTTAGTTTGGAATAAAAGGCGTTTGTCCTTCTTATACCCTCTAGAATTTGCTTGGTGCAGTGTAAATCAAGATCTGGAGTCTTCCTGGAGTTCACAGTATGTATTTGCAGATGATCCTGCAGGAGAATCTTCCTGTTGCGGTTTATCTGATGCCGTTTTCTGTATTCACAAGGTCACTGGCTGTGATGACAGGATGCAATAGATCTCACTGTGTGGCAAATGCCCAGAGAGGCATTTTTAAGGATTTTCTCCTTATATTCTGGAGACAAATTATTTCTAATTCTTTGATACATCAGTAGCTCCCAGCTCAGAACAATTTTGGATTGATGCTTAATATTTTAATGCTAGTAGACTTCTACAAAGTCATTTTGCAGATGGGCGTCTACTTGGCATTCATGTATACAAGTGAAATAATTTGCTAACAATAAAACTCATATAATTTAAAATTCCATGGCAGGGAAAAAAAACAAGCTCGAGTTGGCTACTTCCTGTGTGTGGAAAGTACTAACTTCGGGAAGGCTGCATGACGTCTAACTCCATCACTCCGCACATCATCCATGAAGAACTGGGTTATCTGAGAAATAAGACAGGTGTGATCATTTCTTAGTTTTTGCTTCTGTCTCTATTGAAAGAAAATGAGGATTATGTACTTCAAAGTATAAACAATTTCTTTCTTAAGTGATACAATGAAATTTATAAACCAGAGGTCTACACTGAGTTTCCAAGTGGTTGATATTTAGAAATCTATCTTCAGTGCAGAGTTGATGAGTGGAAATGACTTTTTGATTTTCAAGTCTACAATTCTAGGAATAGACCAGGTCCTAGCAAATAACTGGGATTTCCCACTGGTGTGTGTCCAAGGAGAGGGATCAGACTCATTAGAGGAGGCCAGAAGACACTGGAGTCCAAGAAGAGAGCAAAAAGCCTCTCTGCCCACAGAGCCCTATGAAAACCTTATTCCAAGTTAATCATTGGTCATGGCCTTAGGATCATAGACCTGTTTTCTAACAAGGGTATGGGGACTTCTTCTACCTTACAGGCATGAATAATGTTTTTGTGATGATCTGCTAGTGTCTGTATGTATTTGTGTATGTACGTATTGAGACAGGGTCTTGCTATATAGTTCAGGCTGTCCTTGAACTCCTTATGTAGCCTAGGTTGGCCTCAAACTCATGGATACCATTCTGCCCCAGCCTCCCACACTCTGGGCTTAGAGTAGTATTATAGACAGCTAAATGAGGTAGAAATATTATAGGCAGTCAGACAGGGTTAGGCCTGTGCACATACATTGCAAGGTGGGTGGAAGCTCATCATTAAAGGCCAGTTCTCAAGATAAAAGATGGAATGACTAAACCTACATATTTCCCCTCAGGATGAACAGCAGTGTTTGCTATTCTAAATAGACAACAATGACCTGGGTAGGGCACCATGGAGTGGTACCGACCTTCCCTTCTAGGAAAGGTCCTTGTTTTTCCTATGCACATTTGTTACTGACTTGCTTCCCCATTGGATCAATATTACCTAAGTGGCTATCCTTGTAATCTCATTGGTTGATCACTGTTTTGTTCCACCTTATATCCACCTGGTGATTTTGCTCTATAAAGCTTCCCCTGAGATGTGGGCTGGGGGCAACCCACCATCTAGATCTCCTCCTGGTGCTCTTAGACAGATGCTGCCTTTCCTTCAATAAATATGTCCTACTCTTAACCCCTGCTGTTCCTTAGAACTCATTCTTCAATTTTGGGGAGCACAAACTCTGTGGTCGGGAGTTACGATATTTCCCTTATATTGTTTGGAGGTCCTATATCCTTCTTATATCAGTAGGACCAAGACAGGGCTACACAACTGCACCTTTTATTCTTCTGGATCTTTGTGTGTGTTGCCTTATCTGAGTGTCACGTCATGCTCTGATGGTTAAACCCTTATTTGTCCTTCCCTCACGAAGTCCTCCGGTGCTACTTATTCGCTAGTACACAAACTAGTGTCCTTCCTCTCTTCCCCTTGCCTATTGTCCCAGCTCCACTGAAGCCTGTGCCTCTCTGCCTCACAGTTGTTCATGCTGCTTCCCAACTCCATCTGGAATCTGAACCCCAAAGGGCCCGAATTGAATTATGTTTACTAATTTATTCCCAGGGCCTTAGAAAGAGCTGGACAAGTTCTAAGCATCAAACAGTCTCTGAATGATGCACAAAGGAGCCCAGATTCTCAAGTTTCTGCTCTCTGTCTTCCCCACAGTTCACTCCATTCTACTCCATGCTCACAGTCTGAAATCCATGGTGCTCTGAGTCTCTCACAGAGGTGGTGCACAGGGTTGGGTTTCCATTCAAGTGCTGTATGGATGCTAACCAAGTCACACCACTGTGTGTCATGCTGCTCTCTGCGGCTCTTGGCAATGTCCAGAGTGGGGCAAGATTCCTGTGAATAAAAACCATTCCCCTTGATGTTAGCAATTGGCAGGCCCGGGAGTTAGCAGTGACTAAGAAATGCCAGGCAGAACATTGCTTCTGCAGAAGGCTCCACAGAGATGCTCTGCTTTTAGGGACGAACAGATCGTGATCTTTTCTTCTTTGGTCTGGAGCATCTCCCCAGTTGTCAAGAAGGGAGGCAGAGCCTACCTGGCCACATTTTGTGTAGTTCAAAATTAATTCTACATCTACACTTCCCATGCAAAATAACTGGAGACATAGACTGGGTCCTTAGGATTGATCACTAGGGACTTTACTCTCTTGTGGTACCTATTGTCAGTGTGAGCCTGAGGTCACTCTTCCGCATAAGCAGACAAATCACCCATTGTCCTTTTTGGTGGCTGATGGACTAATAATGATGGCAGCACTAGAGTGGGTAAATCAAGAGATACTTACATAGTTATTAATGATTTTGAATTGTGCTGTGTACCTTTTTGTCAGTATGCTATTGCTTGTTATCCATTCTGGTGTTAAGTTAGCTTCTCCTTCACACTGAATCACATGATTTCCCCCAAATTCAGTTATCTGGCAGGTTTTATCATTTGGGCTTATGTTGTTCCTCCTACTGACAGGTGCTCTCATTTTGGCTTTTCTCTTCCCCAGCTAATAGCTTGTCCTGTGCTGTAGCTTTTCCTTGGCATGGCAAATTCCTTTGCAACTTCGCAAAGCAAATGCCACCTCCTCTGACTGTCATGGCTAGGGGAATTGGTGCCTACTCTGTGCAGGGCCCAGTTTCTGCCTGGCTGCATATAGCCAGTTATTTCATCGTCCTTCTCTTCCTTGGAGGGTGCTTGTTGGGGCAGGTGCCTACATCACATACCTCTTTCCAAAGTACAGCACAAGAGCTAATACATCGTAAATTCTTTAGCACCTCTATGTGCCAAGGGCTTTGTTAAGGAGCTTACCTGCATCGGGTCCTTTGAGGCTCACAGCTAGACTCAAAGTTAACGACTGTAGTTGCCTCATTCTGTTAGTGTTGAGAACTAACTTGCCTCAAGTCCTTCTACCTTGGGAGGGATAGAGCTAAGATTTGAATGCAACTGCTATGCTCTCTGACCCAGCTCTTGTCACCCTTGGTTTTCTAGAGGGGGTGCTTAAAATATGCTCTGCGTGACTGAGGAAAAGAAGACCCCCCCAAGTTAACTGAGAGGTTAAATCCTCCTGCAGGGATCCAAGAATATAGACTGTGCTACAGCTCTCCCTCCGGAGTTCTCAGTCATCTTAGAGAAAGCGCAAAGACTCAGAATATCCAGCAGCCCTGGGGGCTCCAAGTCCAGTGTGATGGGGCACTGATTGCAGGTAGCCTCTTTCTTTTCACAGCCGTGGAGACCTCACTCCTGATCTGTCACCTTCACTGGCAGATGGAAAAGCAGGTTCCTGGGCAGGGGTGGGGCTGGAGGCATGCCCCGGGGACTACAGTGTCAGGTCCCTAACCTGGTCCTCCCTGGCTCTGATCCCGGCTCCGATTCCCTGGCCTTGTACCTGGCAGCTCTGCTCCACCGCGAGGTGTGAGCCCCAGAGCTGACAATGTATGGAAGCCCCTACTACTCTGAGCTAAACTCAGCCTTTCCTCCTTTAAGCTGTGGGTGTCAGAGATTTGTTGCAGCCATGGAAAGATAACTAATGCGTCAGTGCCTTTTCTACCTGCTCTTTGCACCCATCTGTGCTCTCAGCCAGTTTATTAGTTCTTCCATTCCCACATGGTGCCTTTCAGTAAGTCTAGCAGAGTCTTTTATGCAGAAAGGAATGGCCGCTCTCACCCATAAACTCTGCATATTTTTACTGAAGGATAGTATATATACATATAAAAATATACAGAGTAGAACCCATTTGACCACCCCCCATCAAGACCTGCAATGCTTCCAGCAGCTGAGACGCCAACTTCATGACTCTCCTCAGAACCATTCCTCCCAAAGTAATCACTATTACCACTTTTATTACTGTGCATTTCTTCTTGATACTTATGGAATCATAGAATATGTGACTTGTGCGTGTGGTTTCCCTGTCTTACCAAAGATGTCATTCATCATTTATCTCTATTAAATAAAATGCTTCATTTTATTGATGACATTCATCCTTGTAGTTCTATGATTTATTTTCATGGTTGTATAATATTTCCTTATTTCACTGCACCACCATTTTTTGACTACTATATTGTTGATATACAAATGTGTCATTTCCAGGTTTGGGGTATTGCAAGTGATACTACTATGAGGATTTTTATGTAAGTTACTTTTGGCAAGGTGCACATAAGTGTGTATTTCTCTTTGGTATACATGTAGGAGTAGGATTTCTGGTTCATTACATATAAATATGTTCAGCTTCACCATGTACCACTAAGTGGTTTCTCAAAGCAGCTCTACAAATGCAGAATCCCACAGCAATATAAAAGAATTCCTGACCCATACTCATTCTTTTCCCATTTTAGTGATTCAGATGAATATTTAGTGGCATTTCATTTTAATCTGAATTCCACAACTAATTTTTGCATAATGATTGGTATTTTTTACACTGTTTTGTAGAGTATAGCACATTGTACAGTATATTCAGTGGTCTAGTGAACTTACTAAATTCACTTACTAGTTGTAACGGTCTCCTTGTGTTTTTTTGTCCAATCCTCTCCTCTGAAATATCATTATGTATCATTATAGGTCTGTTTCTTCTCCTCAGTAGCCTGTGCCTTTGTTTGTTTTTCTTGCAGGGGTCTCAGTGCAATCTTAGATGGGAGTAGTGAGAGCTGGTATCCTTTGTCCACTCCCAGTTTCAGAGAGAAAGCTTGAGCTGTGTCACTGTGAGGCATTTTGCATGTCGTATATTTCTGGTGGATACTTTTGTTTAGATTAAGCAGCTTGCATTTTATCCTTAGCTTCCAATAGTTGCTTTAAATCACAGAAAGGTACTAAGTGGCAGCAAATGTGCTTTCTGTGTGTACAAATTCTTTTTCCTTTTTGTGGATACAAAATTTACAATGACAACCACCCTTGTATTCTTAGAACAAAACCTCTTTTGGCAAGATATAGTACCTTTTGCTGTGCATCGCTGGACATGCTACTATTTTGCTAATGATTTTTTGCATTTGTGTTTAGAGAAAAGATTTATCAAATTTCCTGCTTTTATAGTAGTCTTATTTTTGTATGACCTTTATGCTAATCTGTTTCAGTTTATTCCATTGCGTCCCTTTTTTAAAATGTTAATTTCATATTCTTTTGCTATTATTTAGTGATTACACTAGACATTATGACCTGCACCCTTGGCTTATCATGGTGGTCTGTCTTCAGTAAGGCTGAACTTAAGAACACTTTAACTTACTGTCCCATTGTGTGCATTATTATTATCATACTATTAGTTTCCTATTATATCCTAACCCTGTAAGACATTCTTGGTATTGATTTTACTGTAAATATTGATTTTTATTTCCTAAAATCATATCTTCAATGATTTTATTTATACTTTCCTGTCCTATTTCCTTGTTTCTAGCCAGAAACATTTTTCCTTCTGTTTGAAGAATTTCATTTAGTATATCTTTTAATGTAGACCTGCTCATTAACACTTTCAATTTTTATTTGTCTGAAAAAACTTTTATTTCATCTTCATTTTTAAAGGGCATTTCCCCCGCATATGGAAGTGGATATTGCCAGTCACTTGCTGTTCATGCTTTAAAGGTGGCATCCGATTATTCTCTGATTTCCCTATTTTTATATTGCATACTCAACTATCAGGTTTATTGTTGCTTCTTTGGAATTAAAATATCTTTAAATTTTTCTTTATTTTTATAGTTTTATTAAATACATTTTTACATATGCATGAGTGTACTGCAATAATGTGATACACATATACCATGTTCAATGACCAAATCGACACAACCAGTGCTTCCATTGACCTGAACATTTAGCATTTGATTGTGATGGAACCCTTCAAACTCTCTGCCTTTAGTTCTTTATAAAGAATACAAAAACTGTTGTAAATTGTAGCTACTGCATTGTGCTAGAGAAGACTAGAACATATTCATGCCTTTTTGTTCTGGCTCCTTCTAAGATATTTTTTCTTGCCATTGGTTTCACTATAATGTGCCCAGTTTTGACTTTCTCATGTTAATCTTGCACTTTTTGACACTATATTTGCTACATTGTTTCTCAGATATTTTGGATCATCCTCAGCTGTTATCTATCTAGTCAAATCCTTTGTTCTGCCCCAGTGTGATTGATGTTCTTTCTCTCAAACTTAACTATGGATGTCTGAATTCTTTATATGGTAACATGTTTCACCAATGCACTTTCTCTATTCTCTTCCCATCTCACTTTCTATTATTCAGTCTGGATATTTTATGTGCACCTGTCTTCCACATTATTGGATCTGCATCCAGTATACTATAGAGCACATCTATTGAGCCCTTAGTCTCGATTATTATAATTTTCAGTTCTACAATTTCTATTTGATGCCTTTAAAAAGTGTATCACAGGTTTCTAGTGAAATGCTCATGTAGTCCTATATGTTTTTTTTTAAAGTATTAATCATAGTTATTTAAAATCTGTGATGGATAACTTAAAATACTGAATCATTTGTGTGTCTCTTATCATTTTTTTCTCTTGTGTGTCATTTTTGCTATGTCTGATGGTGTTTGAATCTATTTGGTACGAATGATGGTTTTTGATTCACTGCATAGGGAAACAGTCGCTCCTCAATAAAAATACTGCCTTTGTGCGGAGAGTGCTCCCCACCCCCCGGGCTGGGCAGGTTGTTGGCGAGATCATTGACAGTCTAGAGCCTGGGTGCTTCCTCAACCCTTTCACCTTTATTGTTCTAAAGTAGCATATGGGATTGTTGAAGCTCTGATGAGTTCTCAGCAGTGTTTCGCTGAGCATTTCAGCTTCACGACTGGTTCCTGTGCTCCTTTGCTCCAGCTCGTTGGCCATTCTAGTGCTCCTTGCCAGGTGGCGCTGCTGTGGTTTGAATTTGTGCCTCTTCTGGATTCATGTTGAAACTCCAAGGTGTTCATATTAGGGGGTGGTGCCTCGGGAGGTGCTGAGACCATGAGGCCTCCAGCTTCTGGGTGGTTGACTCCTTGTAGCAGGCTGAGGCAGTGGGCTTACACTTGTCTCTTCTTTTGCCACACTGAGTGAGGGCAGTGTTTGTTTCCCTTTGCCAGTTCTGTCCCTCTGCCACTTGAGGAGACCTACACAGGGCCATCTATGAGGAATGTGTTCTTGCCAGGCCCTGAATAGGTTGGTTCCTTGATTCTGTACTTCCTAGTATCTGGAACTTTGAGAAACAAATTTCTGTTGTTTATAAAGTAACCTACTCTTAGATATTTTGTTATGGTAGCAGAAATGGACAAAGACAAGCTCTAAATTATATCTACATTCCCCTCCCTTTCTATCCTTATGAGATTCCCCAAAGTTGCACTGGCTTATTTATTTCTTAGCCACATTTTCTGCCTTTGAGATTTAAGTTCATTCTAAATTCAAGATCCAGAAAATGTCTTAACCGTGAAGGCAACAAACACAGATCAGCCAACCCGCTGCAGTTCCCTTTCTTCTGTGCTCTTTGCCCTCAAATTCTGGTTATCTTGGGAGCTCTCCAAAGCCGTCAAGTAAATGTTTTAGTATTTTATCTGATTTCCTAGTTAGTTTTGGAACTATGCCATCATCATCTAAAGCATTTGTCAGTGTATTTATTTTTTAAAAGCCTGGTAACTAACATATGGATTATACTTTAATTTGCGGGCATTAAAATATCCTTTGGTAAAGAAAGATGCTGAGGTACTTTTGAAGTGAATTTATAACGTCCCAGCTATATCTAGCTCTAGAGCAAGTTGAGCACATGGAGTGTTGGGTAGGCAAACAGCACTCTTATTCTTGACCGTGCAGTCTATGACCACCCTTAAAATGCTTCATTTAGAATGAAGCATGAGTGGAGCAAGTCAGTTGGAAGATGTTTAGAATATGTACAGTATCTTCAGAAATGGACACACAGGGAGATAAGGAGCAAAACTCCCATCACGAACCTTGAACTGTATTTAACAGTGGCAAGTTGCCAAAAGTGATGGTTTCCCTAATTTGCACATTCCCTGGGTTATGTCTTCTCATACGTGCTGCATACTCTGCATGAAATGATGTATCTCTTTGTAAATAAGCTCTTTTGGAAAAATATATGGAGTAGGAGGGCCAAATTATTTTTAACTTTGGGCTCAGGGTGGCCCACTGGGAGAGTTCATCCTGTTGTTTCTGGAAACTACTAGCCGTGCTTCATGTTGGGTCAGGGAATGGGAGCCATTTTCATTTTTAAAAATAATATTACAAAGAGTTATCTTTTTTGCAGACTCAGCATCAGAGGTGATGAAATAAGCAACAGGATAGCTGTTGGGAAATAACCATGGGTGTCTTGGATGCTGAAACCTCCTCCAACTAGCCTCAAGATTCTGAGGAACAGGGTGATCTTCCATGTAGTACAAAAGCTTGGAGATCAGCAGTGGAACAGGGCAAGAGAAACCATTGCTGCCAAGTTGGAAGGGGAGCACAAACCTCCATGGGCCACCTGTGCCCGTTACATGGGCTGCTCTAGGGAGGCTACGCAGGAGGGGTGGTGGCTGGGGAGAAGCAGCTTTCATTCTGATGGCACTGAAGAAAGAATAGGGAAGGGAGGGGAATTAGTGTCCTTGAGCTCATTTCTAAAGTTTGGGTAATAAAACTAGAATGTATACACAGGTGTTTACAAAAGCAGAAGGCTCTAGGATATGTAAAGTCCTCTTTGCACTTTTAAAAAGGAGTGAGCGTCTTGGAGTCAGGATGTTCTCTGTGCTGTGTCTCTTCCAACTGCTCAGTTAGCCTTCCCATCTCCAGGGTGCCTTTCTTGCTTTTACTTCTTTCATTATTTAAATCAAAGCAGCTTCCAAACTCACTTCAAACCTACCTTCTCCACAAAGCCCAGCTCAGCATGGGTGCTTAGGCAACACTTCCCTCTCCCACCACATGTGCACCCACGGAGTCTGGGGTGTGGTGCAGGGTGTCTTTCATGGCACCCACTGCTGACCTAGGGAAGGAAGGTTCATTCCTACAGGAAGAGGTTGGAGGAGGCAGCTGCATCTGGAGGGGATGTGCATAGACAGGAGGGAGGCAGGCAGGGCAGGCAGAGGAGGGCGGCTCTCAGGGAGTTCCCAGAGCTGGGGAGGACAAGGACATGAATCAGAAGGTTCAGCAGCATTGAGAAGCCGGGGACCTGGAGGAGTGGCTGTTAGATTTGGACATTGGTAGTCCCTGGAGATTTCCAAATCTCTTTCTTGTACATTTTTAATGAAAGTGGGACAAAGAAGAGTATTTTGAAAATGAAAAGATTAAAAGTTGTTTTACATTCATCATCAGTATTATTGTAGTTTATAGAATGTTCTATATCATTTGCTTTTACTTTTTTGATTTCTTAGTTCAGAACCAAGACTGACTCAAGAAGGATTTTGCATAAATATTCCTCTGCTTCCTTTTTGGTGTCTCTTTTTCATTAGTTGCCTCCCAAAACATCACCCACGGGAGGTTGCATTCTTGAACTGCTCCCTTTCCCATCAAACAGCTTTCTCTCCTGTATTGCGGACAAACTAAATCCCTGTTGCTTTGATGGTGCTGTGCTTGGAGACTGTCCAGCTTAATCAGAGCTGAGTATTTTTCCAGGTGTTATATTTAGGGCCAATGTAACAGCTTGCCTCCAGGGACAGAGCACAGCCTGTAGGAGGGTCTCTGGTAGGGAGATAAAGTTCCCATTTCAGGTGGTATGTTCAGATACACCTTCTCAGTTGGATTCAAAGAAAACAACCCCCTTTCCTGTATCACCCATCCATTAGGATCAAACATGCTTCCAGTTAGCTTTCTTAAAGAAGAGAAAGAGAAATAGATCAATAATATTTATGATTTCTTGAAAAGATGTTTCCTTGCTGTAGCATTTCTCCATTAAGGACAGGCTCTTTCCTATTAATAGAGCTGTGCTGGCTGCAGTGGGGTCATTAGCCAGAGTTCATTATATCAAGAGGGCTGTAAAGATTGTCTTTGTTACTGTTTGGAAGAAAATTCTCATAAACCTCATATTAACTTTAATGCAGGGGGATGACATGCTAAAAGTAATACTTTTGTGATAGCATTCTTTTATGATGAAGCATTAACGACAATGAAATCAATCATTATACCTTTCACAGATTGCTTTCCATGTACTAGAACCCACGCTAAGTGCTGTGTGCACATGAAACTGTTTAATCTTCAGGGCAATGTGGTGAGGCAGCAGTCCGAGGTGACTTTCAGATGAGAAATTTCAAGCACTGACATGGTAGGTAACTTCCTAAAGCTCACACAAAAGACTGAATTTTGAAGCCGAACTTCTTAAATGCATCGCTCCATCTCTATTAACAAAATTATCCTGTCTTTAATGTACTTGGTGATTTATGCATCTGCAACATATAATATTAGTTCTACAGCATAAATTTCCTATTTAGAAATATGTAACACTCTGCTTTTTGAAAAGTCACAAATATGATTCATCAACTATGCATGCCTAAGTGTTCTATTATGCAGTTCTAACAGAGATCTTTTCATAGCTTAATATGTCAGATAAAATTACTCAAAACATTTATTTCCAAAAACTTTCTGAGCTATTCTTTATAACCACAACATTAAACTTACAAATTTACTCCACTGATAAATTAGGTTATTAATAATACTGCTTATAGCTTTTAATCTACTTTCAACATCATAAAGACCACTACTGACATAATCAGTAATACATATTCATTTGTGCTGGCTAATAGGTTTGAAAAATTAGCTACAGATGGCTTCATGTTTATGGATATTCACATGCAATTTGCAGGAGTTAATTGGTGTCAGTTCGGGGTGCTTGAATATGTGTCAGGTAGCTGAGATACAGAAAAGGTATGGAAATCTATGTGCCTCGTGCTACCTTTTCCCTGATTCATTACTGGTCACTTAATAAACCAATCACTCAGTAGCTCTGGGTTAAGCATGTGAAGAGCCTTGCTTGAAGGGAAACCATAGATATAGATGTAGACCTTACCTTCAGGGTTTTCTGTAGAGTTGGACATAGAACATAAAGTTATGAAACAAAGGCATAACGTAGATCATGCAATAAAGATGATCAGTGGTGGAGGAACATGATGTTTGAAGCAGTCATGGTTGATTAAAGAAGTCAGGGAAGGTGCTGTGACCTCAAAGAGGGGGCGAGATTTGGAGATGAAGGAGAACAGAGAAAGTATTTCAGGTGCTTGGGGAAAGAGATGGAAATAGGGAGTTGGGGATGAACAAGGTGGCTATTAGAATAAGGAGGAGGTGGCCCTCCTATGGCAGAGGTTACTTAGTATGTGGTGGGGCATAAGCTTACCAGGACTTTGTGGAACCGAGAAGTGACAGCTATACAACCGGTCTGCCCAGTGTAAAACAGAACAGCAGGTGTTAAATAAGGAATGCCTATTTCATGCCCTGAAATTGGTCTTGGAGGAGGTCTTTGGGAAGCATGGAGAGATATATCACAAAGGCAAATACACAGAAATTCTTTTTAGGGGTGAGGAATTATGACTGACTCATGTTGGTCTTTCTAACAGTTTCCATTGTATACTTTATTGATATTATTTACATGTTTAATATTAAAAGCAGCAGAAGGATGGTAAAAGTTTTTTTTTTTTGATCCAGCTTCACATAATTGCAATGAGTGGGTAATAGAATTTTATATTCTGCTTTTTTCATATAAAAATGTAGCGTTTTTTACATTTCCACCTAGTGTTTAAAATTATGATTTTAATGGACAAACAGTATCCTACTGAGTGACTTTTGAGTTTGCTAACCTTTTAGGGTATTTTTGGGTACTTACATTGTTTCCTGCTTTTTGTCATTATAGATGATGCTATGAAGGATATCCACATAAGTGTCTCTTTTGGCTTCTGTTGAATTAGTTGCTGAGCAGATGTGCCCAAGAATGTGACTCCTGATTCACAGAACAGCTGCACTCTGTGGCACTTCATAGGCTGCTCCTCAAAGGTCCGTGCTGACTGGAGCCCCTGCCAGCAGGACACGGGTGTGTTCTGTTATTTCCAGCTTGGAGCTGCTGTGGGAAGTAAAGTATTGTGTTCTGCATTGGCATTTCTGTGAAAGTATAAATTTTGCCTCTTTTACCATATTTTCTTTTGAAATAATATGGACAAAGCAGCAGGAAGATGAACTGATAGAGGACAGGGTCAAGGAAAGGAGAAGGGTGAAGAGAAGGGGTGGGTAGCCTTGTCAGCAGAAGAGCAGAGGGCCGCGTCGTGCTGCTGTGCAGCTGTGGCTGCAGAGCGAAGGTGCCTGTTGGAGCCTTTGCTTTCTTGTTGCTCTCACATTCATCCCTCCCAAAGGCTGAGAGCTTCTGGGAGGATTGGTTTGAAAATGCCCATCCATTTCCCCTCTGCTGGCCACCACCTGAGATTCTGCCTCTCTAAGACCTATTTACCAGATGCTCTGGTTTACCTCATGGTTCTATCTGAAGGTTCATGGCCTTGCTCTTGGCCAGCTGGGCATGGACACGGGCATCTCAGGATGACTGGCTCTGTCTGTTGTTGCTTCCCGCCTCCCCTGGTGCCCTCACGTTTGGCCTCTCCTAGAGCAGGTGTTTGAGGAGGCCTTGGCTGTTGACAGTGGTCTCTGGGTTTGCCCTCCCATTGTCCTAGAGCCCATGGATCCCAGCTGTGGAGAGACAGCATAAATATGGGTTAGACAATCACACCCACAGGGCTATACCTAGATCTTTGTCTACACTGGTAGGCAAAATTTAGAAACAGAATGTGCTGGGCGGTAAGCCCTCCTGTAATATTTTGGCATTTTCTAGCCTTGTCACATTTTTGTCAACGTTTGTTAGCAAAAGCATAAGCCTCAAGACCTTAAAGCATAATTTAAACTATCATGGAATGTTTGAAGGCAAGAAGAAATATGGGGTACAAGAAATGTGTATTTTCCTTCCTGAATGAGTCTGAGGGTTCTGTACAGTGGAGATGCGCTTTTTTCTCTCCCTGAACTCTCCTGTCCTAGTTATCACGATGCTATCTCACTTCTAGGTCTTCACTGACTTATCACCTTCTCAGAGAAGCCCTTTCTGGCCACTCAAGCTACAGTTTTCTCCTTCCACCCCCTCCTCTTACCTACTTTATTTTCTTTAGAGTGGTTACCTGACATACCACTATGTATGCATTTTCTTCTGATTCCTCTTTCCTACCAAAAGTTCTGAGAGCAAGGACTTTGTTTCTCACCATACTATCTCCAGCTCTCTGAACAGAGCTGATACGGCTGGGCCTCTGTATCCTGGGGTCCACACCAGCAGACTCAGCCAAACTCTGGTCAAAAATATTTGGGAAAATTATATAGGCGATTTTTTCTTGTCATTGTTTTCTAAAGAATATGTCATAACAGCTATTTGCATAGTGTTCACATTGTGCTGCATGTAGTAAGTATGCTAAAGATTTAACCTAAGCAGGACTGTGGATAGGTTATACGCGAATGTCATGTCATTGTGTATAACGGACTTGAGCATTCACTGCCTCTGGTATTCACAGGGGACTCCGGAGCCAATCTCGCATGGGTACTGAAGAGATATTTATGGAATGAATGAATAACAGGTATCAATCTTTTCACTGAAAATACAAAAATAATTCTAAAGGTGATCATACTTAGACCAACGTAGAGGGATCCAGAAACAGTGTTTCGGTCACAATGGAGATGGAGTGTGATGTGAGGATGGCACAAGGGACACAGCACCTCCAGTACTAGAAACTCAAGTCTCCCTTTCCCATGTGAAAGCTGTGTAGTCCCCCGCCCGTCCTCATGTACCTGGGTCAAGAGCTCGCAGTGGGGAATGTGGCTGCACAGGCAGAGGCTCCAGTCCCTGGGAGCAGGCGTGGGAAGGATGGTAGTAGCTGGAGTGTTGGAATTCAGTCACCTCACCGGACACAGTGGACTGAGGCTGGAGACAGAGCACACAGGAAGAGAGTTTCTCCATTCCTCCTCTCTCTCCTTGCAGCACACTGGCATACCAGTCTCACTACAACCGTCCCTTTGCTCTGAAATTACCTGTTCTAGAAGCAGAAAGGTGACAGGCACTGATAGTCACCCATTCCCTGAAGTTCACAGTGATCCCAAGCACTAGAGGAGCCTGAGGATGCACAGTGTCCCAGCCTAGGTGAGCACATTTTGGAGATGTAGCCCTTACTTGGGGTGCAGACGGTCAGTGGTTCTTTCTTCCTCCTCAGCGCCCACCTGGTACCCCATGTCCCACCCTGTATTACTCTGCATAGCAATAAAAGAAGTATCAGGCATACATTTTGGTGACCACTTTTTTTCTGGTAGTTACTGGCATCTGATTTCACCCTGGGGTGTTAGAACATGGGAATTCTGTAAAAGAAATTTCATTCCTGGGACAAGAACTGGGCTCTGATCTTGGAGAGAAGAGTGCCTGTGCACTTGAAGGATTCTGGATGCTGGGTTGGAGTAAAATAGTCAGATTTTCCACCTGTCCTGTATGCATGCCCTTTACACGGGAGTCACAGCTCTGCCCACCCCAGGTACCCACCAGGGGTACAGTCCACTTCTTCCCATTGAAGTGCAGCAGAAAGGCCAGGTGCCCACCCCAAGCCCAGACCTCAAAGGATTCCAGAGGAAGCAGCACCCTCCGGCTTTGTGGAGGTGGAGAAGGACAGATATCCAAAGAGCACAGAATCACCCCTAAACCTGCTAAAATCAAAAGATGGCAGCAGAGAGGAAATGCGTCTTAGTCACTTTTCTCTCATTGCTGAGACAAAATACCCACCCCAAATTAAGGAGGGAAAAAGGGTTATTTAGCTCACAGTTTGTAGAGGTTTCAGTTCATATTCAGGTGGCTCAAAGGCAAGGTGGCATGGCAGAGGGGCAACAGCTGAAGGTGGCAGGAGACACCAAAAGCAGCAAGAACAAAAAGGCGAGGTGGGGGCTCTTTGCTCCCTTGTATTGTGTGCAGGCTGCCACCCCCTAAGGCAGGTGTAGCGCTCACACCATTTCTGTGTCCTCCTCTTGCACAGGCTGAGGATGTTTACAAAATGAGGCCCCCTGGCCCCCCCGGTCACTTGTTGAACTTCTAAACTTCTCCAGTTGACACAATGAACAACATCTTTAGACTGGTAAGGATGTAGAAATAGGATGTAAGACTAATAAATTACTTAGTTAAGCTTCTGCACTTCTCAAATTGATGCAGTGTATTAACCATTATAATAAATAAGAAAAACATCTGTTTTCTTTCTTACAATTGGAAATATTGGCACAGATTTCAGTGTGTGTTTGGTTTGCTGTATAACAAACTATTATAAAAGTTTCGTATCGTGCCTAGCCTGCCACACGAACCAGCTCATCTAGCCTGTTGGATGACATGAAATGTGTGATTCAGTGGCCACGGCCATCATCCTTGACCAGCCAGGTAAATCCAGGTACATGATTGAGTCTGGGAGAATGGCAGAACCTGGCTCTAGGAGGCAGACCATGCAGCTAATACATATACTTTAAAAGGAAAAGCCAAGTGGTGGTACTTTTAAGCCACTGAATTGCAATTCACTACACAGTAATTAATAACTGATACACCTAGGGAAAGATAGTTGGAGCTTCAATATTTGGACCCTTTTCTAACTCAGCAGTGTGGGTGTGGCTGTGCTGAAATATTTCTGTAGCCAGAGAGCTGGAGCAGCTTGTCTCCCAACACCACTGTGGGGCTCCTTTCCTAGAGCACACCTAATTTCTTGCTCTGATTGTCAGGACCGGCCCTTTGGACACTGCCTCAGTCTTGGATGGTAACAGAGACTGACAAGGCAAGGTTACAGAGGACCAGACCCCTGATAATCTAGCAGAAGATGTTGTTATCAGGCCGGGGGAGTCGTTTGCATGGCAGATGTAGCACACCATGCCACGGTGACTCCAGTTGTGTGGACAGGGTGATTCCAATGGACTGTTGCTCTTGGCTTCTTTTCATATGAATGCTGACTCCACATTCATCCTGCTGAGGATGCTGTAGATTCCAGTGGATCCAGGTGACAATGTAGAAAGAATGACAGATAAGAAAAGAGGAGGAAGAAGTGCAAAATGGTGCAAGTTCAGCACGTGGTGGCAACTGAGGATGTAACTCATGGGGAGCAATGGGATAAGCCCTTCTCAAGTGGCTACCCCAAGCTCAGGCTCAGAGTCTGGCTGACACCTCTGTAGCCAAAGTGCTGCTCTGCGCAGTAATCTGCCTTCTGCCTGAATCTCGTGTATAGAATTTCAGGGCTCTTCAGTAGTACAATTTCTCATGCATCAATGCTGGATGTATGTTTCCTTTGAGGATAAAGGTTTGGGAGTGAACATGGTACATTCTCCATGGCAAAGTGACCTTCTGGTGCAACTGAAAGGAAACTGAGTATCTACTTGCATGCTTTAGATAATAGTTGAGGAAGGTGATGCATCCAGCCAATGCTCCTGTCTTATTCTATAGAATTAAGTCATTTTAGTGCCTGGCTGAAATCTGGGAAATAAAAAGGACCATCTAGGTTTCTGAATGTGGACTTGTGGCCTCTGATATGCACTTGTTTATGGTTTACCTTTGTTTGGTTCTTACACTTCAGGCTCAGAGGTTTTGTTTGAAGCATTTTGCCATGTGTGGAGAGTTCTTAATCCACTTGGCAGAAGATGGCGTCTACCAGTAGTCTTCTTCCATTCTTCCTCTCTCTTCCTGGAAGCTGTGCCTACATTTGATTTCCCCTGTGGTTTTGAGTTTCAGACAAATGTTTTGGAAATATGTCACGGGAAGAATCCTACTTTCTAATATTTAAAAGTTAGACTGTAGTTTCATTGGAAATATTAATGTTTTCTCAGCTGGGTTGGTCATTGCATATTTGTCTGTATACGTTTGCTTTGGTTCTTAGCCCAAAATTTCAAACTCAGCTTAGTAAGTTTTGCTTGACTCTATTCTAATTTTTTTTTGGTACCAGTAATCACTGGAAAGATGTGTATCTTGGTTAATTTACCTTGAGTTTATTTACTCTTTAGTTGCTGAGACAAAATACCTGACACCCAAAATTAAGGAAGGGAAGGTTTATTCATCTCACAGTCTGTGGAGCTTTCAGTCCATACTTGGCTGGCTCTAAGGTAGGGTGGCACATGGTGGAGGGCAACAGTCCATGGTGTCAGAAGACAGCAAAAGCAGCAAGAGCACAATGGAGGAGCAGTGGCAAGCAGCCTCTTTCCCTCCCTTATATTTTATGCAAACTACCTGCCCCAAGGCAGGTGTAGCACTCACATCCGTATTTCCAACACTGGACCATGAATCAATCATAAACTCTAAAAGCCTCCCCCTGCCATGACTGCATGTGGCTTTGTGGGGGACATCCAGACACAAACCATAAAATGTGTTAATGGGTAACTGGGAAGACAGCTTCTGAGGAGCCTCTGAAGGACTCGGGGTCTACCTCCAGACTGCTGCTCAGAGACACAGGAAATTGGGATATATGTCTACATGCTAGCATCCCTTACCTGTTAGGTTTCACACTAACTCCCTGGCCCTCCTGGCCAGCCTTATCTGTGACAGACAGAGGCTGCCCTCAAGCAGACACCATGGGAAGCTAAAGGCACAGGAGGGAAATGTGTGCAGGTGGCTTTAGGAAGGGCTGAGGTGGTGTGGGTGGGCTCTGGAGAGTGTCTCCATGTAAGAGACATCTCTTCCAGTGCTGCCAGGTCACACACCATCCTTACATATTAGGTGAAGTTATGGGCAATTTTTCTTACCAAAAGAAGAAAATGAGACAAGTGTGCATGCATTCACATCTAGAATGCCTCCTGGAAAATCCTGCTGCATTAAGGAGACAGAATATGTGAACATAGGAGCAGAACAGATACAATAAAGCAGGCCAGGGAGCATCTCACAGCATGGGATCAGTGCTCTGTCCTTCTTCACTGAGGTGCCGGAAACGGGACGGGATGATGTGTGCCAATTTCTGAGTAGGGGGCCTCAGGAAGCTTGCAGGGGTTGGGAGACAGATGCCTTGGGAAGCTAAAGGATACAAGGTGGGAAATGGTGAAAGGGTTCCAGTGTTTAATAGATGCTTCAATGCCTTTCTTTGATGGTGTCATTTTAACACATTGGAGACACACCTGATGCAATGGGGGAACAGCTGAAAATAATTAAGTATTATTGTGGTTCTTTCCATGAGTTCCTTTCTCTCAGTTTGACCTTGATTAAGCCAAACCATACAAGCTAGCAAAACACTTGAAGTAGGTATGTCACTTCTTGGACAGATTTACACACTCTTGGGCCACAAGACATTTCCACTGCCCATGTGGTACTTAAATAAAAATGTCTTCAACTCATCCTCACACACTGCATAACTGTGTCTGGTAGGTGGTTGCTGCTTACACAGGACACCACTTGGAGAATCTGAGCAACCTTTTGAGGACTCAGGAGTTGGGGATTATGGATAGATCCAGAATTCTAGATGAAAAACAGTCACTCGTGTTTTTTTCCAGCTAGGATTACAATGAGGAGTGGACAATGATCTACTAGTGACCAGGGAAGTTATTCTTGGATGGTAGGGACCAAAACTAGGATTTTAGGATAGAAAGAGTCAGCTGGGTTTATAATCGCCTAAGTCAGAAACTGAATTTCCTACACGCTTCTGCTTGACCTTCAGGCTAACACAAATTGAAATGACAGAATTGATTTTCTCCTTAATTTATGATGCTGCAAAGAGGGAGAGCAAGCCCTTGCTGTTCAGTTTCTCAGAGAGACTCCCTTCTCAACTCTTTCTAAAAGGCATTTTCTTATTTGAAGCAAGTTATCTTGCTGGTTCTATCAAGGAAAATGTTACTTTTGTTTATTTGCTTGCAAGAGAAGCAATCCTGGGTGCAAAAGAAAAATCTAGATCTTGTCTTTTTCCTTGAATTTATAATGGTTATGGGAGGAATTATGAGCTTCAGGGAGAAAGGTGATTGGATTTCTTCAGATTGGGCTTTTGAGTTCTTCCTGAAATTAGAAACAAAAAATGATGTTGCTACAGAAGATGATCAGAACTGGGATGTAGCTCAGGGTAGAGTGCTTGCCTAGCATGCATGAGGTCCTGGGTTCAACTCCCAGTGCTGTTAGAAAGATAAATAAGTAAAAAAGGAGGCCTAAGTGAACTGTTGGTAGCCTGCTGGGCTGACCTAATGCTCAGAAAACTTTTATTATTCCTACAGAGAACAATCTCTGGTAACATTTAACCCAAAAACTCAGTTACTTCTGCATTTGTTGTTTTTGGCATAAATGGAGTGGTCTGAGGAGAGGCTTATTTTCTGAATGTACCAATACACCAAGAAAATGTTTATTTTGGAAGTCGGATATACAGAATGCCTGTAAAACTGAAATTTACTACACAAATAAGTATCATCATTACTGGAAGCAGACATGGAAAGTATTTTCTAGGTCTAGTTGACGTCTGTGGAATATGCCCAGGTCCAGAACACATCACTGGAGAGGTAGCACCTGAGGAGGCCATGTGACACCTTAGGACCTGGTTAGGCTGCTTTCTATCATGAGGGTTGATGATCTGTTCATGCAGACACCAGACTTGTGACAGTATACAGCTTGGCCAGTTCCATCTCATAGAAGTACATGGTATATAAATGCAGCAAAAGAAAAAATTGATAAAGACTGAATGCAATCAAGTTGTATCCTGCATACACTTAACTCATGTAGAAGCAACCACTCTAAATCAAAGGGAGAATTATTTCCACTCTTTGCTTTGACAACCTAATATGCATCTTGGCCTTCCCAGTGCCAGAGAAAGCTAAATCACAGTCAAAATGCAAAGAAAAACAATGCAAGTTATTGGTTTTCTCTGTGTCCTGGTGTATTCAGATCTGTCAAATAGCTTTTCAAGGACAATTTAGCCCTCAGTTAATTTTTAGAGTCAGCCTTCTACGTGAAATTCACATTGTGGGAAAAACTATTTATAGCAACAAGCATTTACATACAAACTGTGCCACCAGCAAAGCTGTGGATTCACCTGTAGCTCAGCCTCACAGTCAGCCCTAGGGAATATGGTCTCCTTCTTTGTGCCAGGTGAAATGCAAGAAACGTGAGGCTAAGAGGCACTCTGGTGTCAACTGCCAGTCCTTCCTCAGGGGCCCCCGGGAGACCCCAGCTCATCCTGATGTCGTCTGATCTCTGTTCATTGTTTTTTCTTGTTGGCTCAGAGTTGACCAAAGCAGTCTACATCCCAGAGTCAAAAGGTAAAATTGTCCCAGCACTGCTCTCTTCCTCTTGCTTTAGCAAATGCTGAGGTGTCTTGGTCATGAACCTGTACATGACTCAACATTTAGCATCAAAATCCAGCTTTCACTGGATGAGGGGTTGTGTCTCAGTAGGAGAGTGTTTGCCTAGCATGAGTAAGGCCTTGAGTTTGGTTCCCAGCACTGCAAAAACAACAACCAAAATGCCTTCATTTTTCATAAATGTTTACTGCTAGCTATCTTGGTTGTTAAATTCCATATCTATATATACATTAAGTGCTTGAAGGTTGACTGACTTCCTCTGTTAATACCTCCTAGGTCTGCTGGTGTGGTGAGGTTTGACAGTGCTCTAAGATTCTGAAAAGATGATGACTTTTGTGTTCAGTGAGTGATTTCTGAAAACACAGAATTTCTATCCTTGGATTAGGAGAAGCTGTCAGTGTTCCTATAGTTTCCTATTTGTTCTGTCATCCCTTTTGGCTGCTCAATGCAATAAAAACAAACCTGTGTGTAATACTCTGGAGATAAGGGGTTCTAATTGCTCTGTTGGGAGGAATGATGTCCCCTAAAGATGTCCACATCTTAGTCACTGGACCCTGTAAACATGTCACCTTAAATGGCTCATTCCTACACATTTTCTTAAAAGAAGGAAATCATCCTGGATTATTTGGGTGAGTGAATGCAATAGCAAGAGTCCTTGGAAGTAGAAGAGAGAGGCAGCAGAGGAAGCCAGAAGCACATCATGTGAGCACTTGGCCATCTGTTGTTGGAGACAGAGGAGGGAAGTGAAGCTATAGGCAGCCTCTGGAAGCTAGAAAAGGCATGAAGCAGATTCTGCTTTTAGAAGGAACACATCTGGAATTTATGCAGGGAGACACATATGAGAGAACTGACCTACAAAACTGGACAGCAACACATTTGTGTCATTTCAAATCACTCAGTTCATGGTAACTTGTTATAACAACTGGAGAAAGCCAGAGCAATAGTTTTATTTTGCATCATATGTGGGCTTCCTTGGCAGAAAGCAATTTGTCCTATCATGTTGTTGTCACGTACTTGGCGATGACTTCCAGTTATGGAGAACTTACCACAGACATAAGCTCCACTCCAGGTGCCCACGTAGCAATCTATTTAACCCAGGCATGGAGACTATGACATAAAGACGATTAGCAACCCTGTTTCACAGAAAGAAAAGCACAACTCAGAGCCATTCAGTGGCTCCCAAGGTGCTCTTGGTGGCTCTGTGGTTGAACAGATGCAGATTTCAGCGTCAAGTCCTCCTGACTCTGACACCGTGCTCTGGGACCCTTTCTTGGCCCTGTGAGGTGTGCTACTTTTGACAGGGAGAGCGTGCAGGTTTTGAGTCTCCTGATGAGGTGGCGTAACCAGAGCTACTCTCTGTGGGCTGTGGTCCCCAGACTTACTGTGCAGTGAGTCTCCTGCTTGCTGAGAGAAGCAGATGTGCCCAGTCTGGATGGGCTCAGTTGTCCAGCTGGAATGCAAAGCTGGCAGGCTCGGAGAAAGAGGGGCGTGGGACGTCAGGACACCCAGGGGTGAAGGGACTAGTGGTCTCTCCTCTATGGCATGTCTTAGTGAGTGAAGTGCCTTTGCCTTCTGGAGCCAAGAGAATGGCTCAACACTTTGAGCGCCTGTGCAGTTTGCCAAAAACTGTAATATGGAGCAAAAGCAATAGGGGACCCTGAAGTATAATTCCCACAGCTGGGGTTCTCCTGCTTTTCTGGGCTATAGACCATCCAAAGGGCATGAGGACTCTCTAATCCATCTGTTTTCATTTGACCCTCTCATTAAAAAGGAAAAAAACTCAAGTCAACTACACTGCCATCAGCAAAATGAGTTGTGCTGCTCTTGACAAGAAGCCAGTGAGATGTTTTCTTGGTTTTTAAGACTTCAAAAGCAAAGGTTTCAATCCTGCTGTGTGTCACAGAAAGATAAAAATAAAGGCTTCTTTCAGGCCTACATTTGCCTTCTACCACACTTTAGGAACTGTACAATAGGACATCTGGACTCCACCGATTTGTGAAATGAGTATGTGGGAGTTAAAAGTATGTACTCCTTTGTCCCAGGTCATTTATTGTTTATTTTTCAGCATGCTGAGCTGCTTTATATAAATATATACCTTTTCCTCTTTAGTTGTTCCAAGCTTCAGTACTGTCCAACCAAATTAAAATGCATCTCAATAATTTAGATTAATGTAGTCTCTTCAGTGGAGACTGGTATAGGCTGCATAAAAAATGAGACCATTAGAAGACTCTTCTGGTAGCTGTATATAGAAACCCAAGCATAGACCATAATAGTCATGTTAATAATTTATTGTTTTATGTGCTCTTCATCCCAAAGGGTTTCAAAGAACTTTACCAACTTTACAAATAATGTTTGTGTGTATGAGTGCTGCACGCATGCATTAAACTTGTAAGTATTTCTCAGTGTACTTAGTCCTTTCCCCATTCGGGCCTCGGTACCCTCACTCATATTCTCCATATCTTACGTGTTTTACGTCTTCTTCTCTTGCCCTTTAGCAGAGTGTGCTCCTGAACGTGTGTGCGTGTGCGTGTGTGCGTGTGCGTGCGTGCGTGCGTGCGTGTGTGCGCGTGCGCGCGTGTGTGCGTGCGTGCGTGTGTGCGTGTGTGCGTGTGTGTGTGTGTGTGTGTGTGTGTTTTGTTTTGTTTTTTTGAGACAAGGTCTTGCTATGTAGTTCAGGGTGGCCTCAGCTTCTTGAGTGCTGGGATTTCAGGCTTTGTGTGTGTTATAAATAAACTCTTCTATGCTATGATGGTGATGTGTATTAAAAAGTTCTATGTTTCTAGAAATATAGGAATATGGAAATTAAGTAGGTGACATAAAATTGAAATACACGCAATCCTGAAATGTGTTTCTTCTTCAGTCTGATTCGTGCTTCTCTCAGCTAAAGTCTCAAGATGCAGTAAACATCTAGAAAGCAACCTAGTGTACATGATACTGGAGGTAACCCTGCTTATAAAGTCTTGTTCTTGAGAATTTCATCTTCTTTTTGTCAGCCTAAAATTTTTAAAGTATTGTAATTGTGGAAAATTTAAATATACATGAAAGAAGAAACAGTACCATAATGACACACACATTTCCCTGCTCACCTCCAACTATTCTCAGCATTTGAAATCATGGTTAGATCATTATTTTTACATGGTAATGCAGCTGTTGAGTTCTTAGTGGAAGAGGGCTCTTAGCCCTTCTGTGTTCAGTCGCAGTGCTCGCATTTTTGTATTGCATTTAATTCACAGGAGAAATCTTTTAAGATACTGTTGCTGTTAGTCTGCTCAGGCTGCCATAACAAAAGGTCATACAGTGGAGTGGTTTAAACAACAGAAATTTATTATCTCATGACTAGGGAGGCAGCAGTTTCTGTCAAGGGCTGTGTTCTTAGCTTGTACATAGTCTCTTCTCTGAATCCTCCCATGGCCTTGCTGTGGTCTGGTTTGTGCACAGAGACATAATAAGCTGCTTGGTACCTCTTCCTATAGGGCCACCAGTCCTTTTGAGGAGAGCCCCATCCTTGTAACTTCATCTAATCTTGATTACTTCGCTGAGGCCCTGCTTGCCCATACCATGACAATGGAGGTCAGAGTTTCAACAAATGAATTTGGGGGGATTCAATTTGGCCCGTAGCGCTAGTGTATTTTTGCTAGCTAATTTTAATGCTAGAGAAATGATAGAAGTGGTGAACTTCACTGCAGCCTATAACAGTGTGTCAGAAACGAGGATGATGGAGGGGGCCCTGGCTCGTGGAGCTCCCAATTTCCCCTCAGACCCTGTCATATTGCACTCTGAGATGTACCTGCAGGAGATCGTCAGTGTTGGTGAGCAAATGCAGCACTAGCATAGTGATTTTTTTCTTGTGTTTTCTAAGAGAAATATAGGTCACAAGAGGCTTTTAATGTTTTCTTTTCATAACTTTCTTGCATGTCACTCCTCTATGTAACCTTATTTTAAGAAATTCATGAAGACAAACATTTTTGGCCACCACATCTTTTGGGTGGTATGTTTTGGCCAGATAGAGCAAGCACAGAATTAAACCATCTTGGTTTTGCCTGATTTATTGAAAACATATAATCTTTATTTCACTTGAAAGGAAAGTACGATAGTGTTTTTTTTCTACTGCTTCCTAGATCTGTAGTAAGCCAGTCTGAGCAGACTTAGCATCCAGCATGCTTTAATATTCATTCAGCAAGCATTTGTTGAACATATACTATGTGCTCCATAGTGTTCTTATTGCTTGGATAATAGAAACAAATAAAATGAAGCATATATTAAGGTGGAGCGGTGGAACGAAGTATAGACTTTTTAAAATTGTGTAAAATATTAGGAGAGGGAAAATAAAAACTAAAACAAAGTAAGGAGGAGGAGTGGGTTGTGGGGTTGGGTGTAATTTTAATTATAAGGTCACCTCATTGTGAAGGTGAGATTTGAGCAAATATTTGAGAGGTGATGTTAGGGCTTGTGCCTAGAAGTCCCCCCCAAAGCCTCCTGCAGTTGTGGATGGGGCTTTTTCAGAGAGAGATGGAACTACAGTATGTGATGCTGGGATTGATTCACGGTGCACTTCTGGCATCAAGGGCACTAGGGTTAAGGATGTGAATGCTGCCCACCCTAAGGAGGCTGGATAAGATTTAAAGCACAGAAAGAGCTGTGGTCATTCCTTGTTTCTTTGCTACCTTTTTCCCGCCATGAACTATTTTTTGTCTATGGTGCCTGTCTGCAAAGCCACCTTGCTTTGGAGCCAGCCAATTATGGACTAAAACCTCACCTATTGTGGGCTAAATAACCCTTTTCTCCTTTTATTTTAGGTGTGGGCATTTTGTCTCAGTGATGACAGTTACTAGGACAGATGAGAAAGTTGGTTATGGGCTAGACTGTCCTGATCAGAGGCAGCTGCACTGCAGGAGACAAAGGCAGGAATGTGCAAGGCATATGTGGTGATTAGTGTGGGGATAGTCAGTGAGGTACAGGGACCCAGTAAGACTTTAGCTTTCAGTCTGAGTAAGTAGGGATCGACTGTAGGTTCTAGAGGAGAATTATGCTGACTTACGCTTTAAAAGGAACAGGAGGTGACAAAGGTGTGCTCAGGAAGACCAGTAGGAGCCCATCATAGGAGAAACGGTGGCTCAGCCCTGGATGGGAACCATGATGGTGTGAGAGGTGGTCATATCTTGGATATATTTTGCATAGAAAAGTACTATACTTTGGTGGATTCAAGAAGAAAAGGAGGTTAAAAATACACTAGTGTTTTGGTCTGATCCCTGGGAGGATGGAGTTTGCATCTGCTGAGATAGGAAGTTTGCAGATGGAGCAGGTTTTGTGGGGAGGTCCAAAGTTCTGTTGTAGACATGTTGAGTTTGAGAAGCTCATCAGACGACTCAGAAAACATGGTGAATAAGCTGTGGGATTGTTAGTCAGGAGTCCTGAAGGAAGGGCTGAGCTGGACATTGAAATCTTGGAATTGTTGGCATACAGTGCACCTTCTCTGGGCCAGGTACCACACAGGTACTGGGAACGTGCACGCCTAGGATAGGTGCAAGGTTTTGTGCAGAGTTGCTCAAACTGCGTTCTCTGACCATGTTTCTGCACAGGTTAATGAGTGCTCTGTGAAGAAAGCTCTACGGTCAGCTATTTTGAGAAATCTTGTGCTTCACTGTTTGGATTCCTAATGCGCATTCAAGACACTGAGAAGTTCTGTAGTAGAGAAATTTATGTTAGCGTGTTTCACTCAGATTGTTTCCAAATTTAGAATTATCTTTTATGACCTTCTCAAAGATATGCATATTTTGAGGGATATCGAATCTGGAAATGTGAAGCTAGGATCGTTGATAACGCAAGGAACTAATGACAGTGCAAAGCAGCAAGTTTTTCAATTGAGATGTTCATCAGGAAGATAAACATAGAATAGTTTTCTGCCTAGAAATACGGGATAAGATTTTGATCCATATTCTTTTAAGCTCAGTACAGTAGACTCTTCCCTATGGATGAGATCAGAAATCAGCCCCAATAATCAAGTGCGATTCACTGGATGAGCCAGTGTAAGTTGCTTTCATAGGTCTCCTCCATGTGGAAAGCTGAGAAATACTTGCACAGCAAAGGTATCATAAAAATGATTATCTACTTTGCAAGTTAAATGGCATTCCATTCTTGGGGAATATACAGCAGCTGTTAAAAGTTATTCATCAATTATGGATTAACAAGAACCCTTCTACTAAGCCATTTCCGCTACATTTTTGCATTGAATTTGCACCCCACAAATGAATTCATAAGAGTATGAGGCTAAGACGTTTCATAGCAGCCTCGTTTAGTTTGATCAGAGAAAGGTATGAACCCAAATGATTTTAGAGTACTGGCAAGTTATCAAGGAACTGCATGGTACAGGGTGCGCTATGGGTGGGCTGTGGTTGATTTGTCCCTTGATACCAATATGTGTAATCTGCAATGGGAACTGTACTTACCTCCTGCTACCGGCAACTCTCCCACTTGCCAACTCAGTGAGGGATCCTGTGACTGCTGGATTCTTCCTTTCTAAATACTGATTTTTAAAAATAATTTCTTGAAAAGTATGACTTCACTACATTATGTAACGAGCTTCAGTTGTGAATGAATGTGCTGAATAGGATGAGAAAAATGGGATGCTGGTGGGGAAGCAGATCGGGCGATTAATGACTCAATCTGTACCAGCTACATCAGCTTTCATTTAGGGTTAGTCTCAAGATAGCAATTGTTTCCATCTGTTTCTTCCCATTCTATTTTTTAAAGCCCTAATCTTGCACCTTGTTTCTAACACTGAGGAATGTCCACAAATGGTGCCTTTAAAATAGAGATTTCTCTCCCATCCCACCAGTCAGAGACTGAGATACTAAATCATTTAAACATATTTGTATTTTTGTGTTTTTCCTTATTTTAGATAAGAATGTGATTTATAAAAGCACTGCTTGCTTCTTCATTTTACCTAACATGCTATATTTTTCCTTGATGTCTTCTACAGTTTTGGAGCATTTCTGGTTTTCTCACTAGAAGGGAGGTATGTGCTACAGCTCTCAAATACTTCTCCAAACTTGAGGAGCTGAGAAAGAACGAGCAGACAATTGAATGGCAATTCCAATAGCCAGCTTAATTTGTTAATAGCGTTCTGACTGAGGAACTTCTAAGGCAATCTCAGGAAGGAAAGCTAAGAAGTTGGAGGCAGATATCAAGCTGTACCGTAATGGAAACTGCCACTGTCTTCAAGGGAAGCTGATACACGAATATGCTGTCGGAACAGTGGTGTAATTACCTGGCCATTGGGAGTACAGTTGACTTATGTAGTAGTGGTTTTTCAGAGTAGACCACAAACTTACTTTTGAGTCTACTAATAATATTCTCTTGATTTAATCACTTAAGATGTTTATAGTGGAATTAATAATCTTTGCTACCATTCCCCATTTTCCTTATCCCACTTTGAATGGAAAGAATTATTAATTCCATCTATTGCTAAAATACCCTATTTGCTATGTCACCATGGCTGTCCCAGTCCAAACCAGCACTGTTTCTTGTGTGGACCTCTGCTGTAGCCTGTTAATGTCTTCCCTGCCTGTTCTCCACTCCTCATGTTCTCTACTCGACATCCAGAATAATCATAGAGATCAAAATGCTAACCTGACGATGATTCCCCTTTCTCCACCACTGAAAACACCCCAGTGGCCCCCATTACTTTTTGATTAGGTGACCCCCCCTTTGAAAGTGGTGGCCCACTTTCTGCTCTGATTCATGCCACTCTTCTCTTATCTCCAGTCACACTCTCTTCAAGGCCTCACACCTACCCTGTCCCCTCTTGTCCTTCCCGCATGCTTCTGTCTGTCCTTACCCACTTTCCTCCTCTTTGCTATAGTTCCATCTAAACCCTTTAGGACCCAGTCCTGTCCTTGTCTCAGATGCAGTTTCTTGATCCCCATGCCCTTAACACCTTAGCCCCTCCTTAACACCTTAGCCCCTCAACCGAGAGTGACTGTGTAAGTCATTTAGTGGCAAGTTAATTCATCTCCAGCTCTCCTACTAGAGAATAAGCACTATGAAGTAAATGGGAAAGCATAGATTTCTGTGAATGAAGCCATGAGGGTGGTTGGGAGAGTTTGGAAAGAAAAAGTGCAGGCAAAGTCTGACATGTCTTTGAAGTTACTTACTCGGTCATGGCCAGAATGTGTGGTAAAGGCATTCTGATGAGGTGGCAGGTGGAAAGGAAGCAAATACATTAGACATGAGCACAGAGACGATTGCTGGGCAACTTAGACAAATTGTGTCTGTGGCTTCTGGCAGAGAGTCCTTGAGGGGCTAGAGGTCTCCTGGCCTTCCACTTTCGGGTTCATTCTCTCACTCTGATAAAGAAGCGGGACAAGGCTGCCTCAAAGCCATGGTGGAAAATCGGGAAGCCGGGGTCCAGTGTAGGGTGAGGAAATCAGAAGATTAAAGTAATGGAAAGTGGAGATTTTTTGTATAATGGATGCAGGGGAAAACCGACCTCCCAACAAGGTAGGGGGTCTCAATAGAGGTACCTATGGCCTTTCAGAAGGGCAGTCACACTTATAGGGGTAACCTGGCCTCTAAAAATAACTGCTTCACTGATCGGTGTAATCTAGGCCAATCAGGATCTCAGCCCGTGTTCTGGTCAGGGGCTCTAGGGACACCCCATAAATGCACATAAATGTTTCATAAAAGACAATTTCCTCGAGTATATAGTGCAAGTTAAGCATGTGGTCATTTCTATAGCTATCAGCCACCCTGTCACAGCTGATGTCCCTGCCTGTATCCTCTAACTGTTCCTTTGTGTCTATGCCTGAGGGCTTCATGGAAGGTGGAACTTAAGAGTGATGAACTAGGATATCTAGCAGAAGAAATTTCTATACAATGAAGGAGCTGCATGGATACATTCAACCACATATAGTAAGATATAAGAAGAGAGAAATATCTAAAATGGAATTTATAATTAAAAGGAAGTGGAAAGATTAGAAAAATTCATGGCCTGGCCATATAAAGAGTAAAGAGGCATCTTCAGGAGAGCAAGGCAAGGGTGTAAAGCCCAGCGCCCTTACAAATGGGACCAGCTCGGATAAAAGGAAGCCAGGTGTGATTCATTCAGATGGTGGGAGGAAGATTTCAAGGCCCTTTGGAGGTCTGCTTGACTGTTCTTGCCTTCACTCTAGAAGGGCGGGATGGTTTCTGGATATGGGCCTAACGGACCCGCTATGGACTTGCTGCTCAAGTTTACCTTGGGACTTTGCTCCAGACATCCCAGCACAGTGCTCCTTGGCTCCTCCAACCATGGCCCAAGTGAGCCAGGGAATACTCTGGCCACTGCTCCAGCCACTGTTGTATAAGGTACCGGCTCTAAACCTTGACTATGTCCTCTCAGTGCTGACTGTACAGGTGGACAGAGCTTGCACGCTGTAGGCCACGATGGCCTCTGCTTAGGTTTCAGAGGATGTATTAAGTGCCCAAGCAGAAACTTGCCATAGGAATGAAGTCACCAACAGAGTCTCCGTTAGAACAATATGTGGTGGAGCTCTGGGATGAGGCCACCTGCAAGACCGCAGAATGGTAAAGCTAGTGGTGTAGAGCACCTGCCTGGAATGGCTGCAGGGAGGCTGCAGAATGGCCCTGGGAGCTGTGCCTAACAGAGCCACAGGGTGTCTGAGGCCTGGGGTCCCTACCACACTCCACCGTGAGGCAGAGACTCAGAGGAGATTATTGCCCAGCTCTAACACTTCGTGTTATTTTCCTCTGTTGGATTTTGGATTTACCTAGGACCAGTTATTCCTTTCTTTTTGTCAGTTTCTCCCTTTTTGGAGTGTGCGTGTTAGTTCTTTTCTTCTCTTACATTGTCTTTTGAAAGCTTCTCAAGGTGTTCAATTTCACTGATTCACAGCTAGAGGATAAATGGCCTCGGAATGAACCTAGCTTTGACTTTCATCTGTATCTGACCTACAGGAGACTGTTTGGACTTTGGGCTTTTGGGTTAGTGCTGGAACAAGGTAAGATGTTGAGGCTGTTGGAATGGACTATGCTTTGAATGTATAGATTTTGCAATTGAGAAGGCCATGAATTTAAGACCCAGGGGCAAAATGATATGGTTTCAAATTTCAGGCACTGGAAACATAAGTCTGTAAAGCAGTGGTGTTGGGAGTGGGACCTGTAAAACGTGATAGGCAATGAAGACTCCACAGACTGATTAACGGCTTCATGCAGGAAATGGGTTTGCTATCCAGGGAGTGGTTTCTCTTCACAAGGAGGAGTTTCGTTCCATTTTTCATTGGCCTGCACCATCCACCACAGGATGGTGCAGCACAAAAACCTTTGCCAGACACCAGCACCTTGCCTTGGACTTGCCAGTCTCCACAACTGGGAGGACACAACGACATTTCTCTTTTCTTTTCCCTTTCTCTTTATCTCCCTTCCTTCTTTGTTATGTGATACTGGGGATTGAACTTAGGGCTTTAGCAATGATCTCCTTCTCTGCCCTTTCTTAAAATTTTTCATTTTGAGACAATGTGTCCTCAAGTCACCAGGCTGGCCAGTAGGCTAGGCTAAAACCAGCAATCTTGCTTGAGTCTCCTAAAGTGCTAGGATTACAGGTGTGTACCACCGTACCCAAGCATATAAATTCCTGTTCTTTATAAATTATCCAGCCTGTGCTATTGAATTATAGCAGCACCCAATGGCCTAAGACAATGCCTCTCACATTGGAACGTTGGAATGTACAAGTAAGATAGCGTATCTACAAATGCATTGACCAACCACGAAACATCTCATTGACAATGATGTTCCTGTCAGTCAGTGCCAGGAGTGACTGGAAAGTAATTACATGTGCAAGATGAAGCCAGCCCAAGAACACAGGAACTCTGGGACACAGGAGCTCCTCAAAGCACATAGATAAGCCATTGTAGCTTGTTAACTGATTGCTGGGCAGTAAGGTGGAAATTGGCCAACCTTTTAAGGGTATAAATAAATGCTCTACTGTTCTTGGGCAGTTCCCCTTCTCCACACAGAGAGAGAGGACCTCTGCTCGACCCCAGCTTTTTGTCTCTTGTCTATCTTTTCCTCATTCTTGCCATTGTTCCTTCCCAGGGTACAGGAAAAACCCAACAGATCCATACAGTTGGCGACCGTGAAGCGACCCTGGTAGGATTAGGATGGCTGTGAGAACACTTCCCAAGAGTGTACAATGGAAGCGGGGAGCAGCACTTATGTGAGAGCTAGTATTTAGCACTGGAGTGCATGGTACTGGCACATCAGGTATAAAGCATAGGAATATGTGTTTTTTAGGGCCAGAAAACATACAAGCTTCAAAAAAGCCAAAAGAGAAAGGGATAGTGAAGTGCAGGTAGAGTCTTAAGACTCCTGGGGGTATGTGTCTATAGAAGTGTTTGTTGCATGTTTGACTCCTGTATTTGATTTTCTGGATGTTGGCTTGGAGCAGTTTTGTAACCATAAAGGTTTTGGCTCAGAACATTATGTTAAAATCAAGTCCTGAGCCTAAGTGGGACGCGGAGGGCAGAGCAGTGGCGCCGCCTACAGAGCCTGAGTGCTCTAGCCCGGTCCAAGTTAAGAAGGCAGGAGTGGTGGGGGATGAGAGGGACTTTTCCCCACCAGAGAGGTGTCTCCTCACACATTCTGTTTCACAACGCCCGAAGACTTTGACTGAGCCACAGGCAGCTATCTCAGTCTTTTCTACTCAGGGGAATTTGGCTGCAACAGAGATGCCTTCCACCTCTCAGGGAGTGTAGTGATTTTCTCTGTCTCCCTTGCAATTGGCATTAAAAGAAGCTAGAAGGGCTGGTGAGACCATGGAGGGTTTTCAACATATCTACCCTGTAACTCAAGTTCAAGCCCCTGAAAATCTGGGACAAGTTATATGCCATTATGAAGCTATACCCTTAAAAATCCTAAAAGAGTTCAAACAAGCGCTGGCTGCTTATGGCCCCACTGCTTCCTTTACTTTGAGTTTAGTAAAGATTCTAAGACAACAGATTATGGCTGCAAATGACTGGAAGGCAATAGCCAAAGCATGTTTGAATCCAAGTGATTACTTACTGTGGATAGGAAATTTTTTTGAATGTTGCACAGACCCGGCAATTTGTAATGCTGTTCATAACATACCCATTACAAAGGATATGCTAATTGGGGAAGGTGTCTTTACTATCACCAATAATCAAGTGACCTTTGAACTGCCAGCATATGAGCAAACTAAGATGGCTGCCACGAGGACTTGGAGGGAACTTACTTCCAAGGGTGAGACATCCCTTAATTTGGCTTCTATTTATCAGGGCCAGATGAGCCTTTTCAAGATTTCACCGCATGCTTAATACAAGCTAGTGAAAGGATCATAGTAACACAGAAGCTAGCAAATTAATAGTTCAACAACTGGCTTTTGAAAATGCAAATAAATGGTATAAAGAGGCTTTAAGAGCCCACAAAAAGTGGGTTACGTTGATGGAGATGATTTGGATTTGTGCAGATATTGGTCCCTCCTATGTACAGGGGGCTGCCTTGGCAGCAGGTATTACTCAAGTTACTCATCCACAGGCTGGAGGAGGGAGAGAAAACAAGGCTGTTTGTTTTTGTTGTGGGAATAAGGGCCATTTCGCCTGGAATTGCTCTGCTAAATCTCTAAGGGCAGCATAGACAATATCTGCCTCTTCAATAAACTTGGCAGTCCTTGTACTGTTGACGAGGGTATCACTGGAATAATCAGAGTAGGTCTAGAACTGTTGGAAGAGGTCAGCCCTTCCCAAGAAACACCCATTGGAGCTTGCCTTAGCCCCATCAAATAATGGGGGCCACCCAGATGGCTGCAGTGGGGGATGAGGTGCTGGGCACATTCAGGTACCTGGTGTATGCTCCCTACTCCTATCCCTTTCCCTACCCACTGGATGCCAATAGCTGGCAGCCCTGTGGCAGGGGATGCCTTCCTGCCTCATTCTCCTCTGCCACACTCCTGTCCCACTTGAACCCAAGCTTTGAGCCAAGCTACAGGCCCAGCTGCTGCAATGTGGGGGTGCAGGTGAAGCTGCAGTGCAATGCCTTAGTTCAGTGCATGCTTGAGTGGTAGATGCCGCTGTGCAGGGCCCGGACCCAGGAACCCCAGCCAGCTCCACACACTTCCTGCACTCTCACTGCCTCACCAGCTGCCTGGGAGAGGCCCTGGTGAACACACAGGGCGCTGTGGCACCAGAGGAGAATGATGGGGCAGCAAAGAAGGCATCCCCACTGCCAAGGGCCAGGCAGGAGCAGCAGGAGGCTCAGACTAGTGAGGCAGCCCCACAGCCCACGCTATAGAAGCCAAAGTGGCTCCTGGCAGTAGGGTAGGCTGGGGACAGTTTGCATGCAAACACCACTGTGCAGGACAGGCCCCACCAGGTGCAAAGACAGACAAGGAGCACCTGTGCTTCCAGCAAAAATATGGCTATTATCACTGCAAAGACTGCAACATTCACTGGCAAAGTGCATACATAGGGTGTGTCCAGGCCACAAACAAGGTTTACTTTAAACAGTCCTGTAGAACCTGTCAGAAATCTTAAACCCTTACTGAGTGGAGGATCTCACCTGTCAAAGTTGTAAAAGAACTAGATGTTCTTGCTCAGTAAGATGTCACAGCGTAAACCTCAAATGCTCCCATTGTCGAGATTTGTGGGAGAGTTGCAGGGGCAGGTGCCTGTCCTGTGGTGGTGCTGGTACTTGGAATCCAGACAGAAACAACATATCCAGCAGCCAGAGCAAGTGGCAGCCAACATGACAGTGGTTGGGCACCACCACTGAGCCACTTGTCAGGGTGGTGTAGGCAGTGGTGCCCATTCCTGAGAACAGAGCAGGACTATTGGGATCCCGCCACCAACTCACCCAGCCCCAAGGTGATAAAATAAAGCTACAGCCAGTTACTGCAAGAGTCTAAAGTATGAGCGCAGCTCTGTGACTGGGGCCTGCTGCCTCATTGGCAGCCACACCCTCTAACCTTACTGCTCCTGGCCACTCCCATTCCCCTCCCCACAGCACCCTTCCCCCAGGTCACTGTTGCTCTGGTCCAGGTGCTGCAGGATACACTGGGGTGCCAGATAGAACAGGGAACAAAGAGACCACAGCTCAGGGCAGAGATGGAGGAGGCTGCCCAGGGAGTAGCTGGCAAAAGACCACAGCTAGATGGGCCTGGAGAGAGGGGCAAGGACGGGGCTGAGGAGCTGTAGGGACATACAGGGAACCTCTGTCAAGAAGCAAAGGAGGAGACAGTTGCAGAGGCTGACAAGGTGGCACAGAACTGGTGCATGAACAGCTTCAGACAGCCAGGGAACCTACCGGTGGTTGCTAGCTGGTGCCCAGGCCCTGGGGAGGAAAGACAGGGTCACCCAACACCGGCCCAGCTGTGCCGCCAGGGCCATAGTAGCTGGCGCTACACCTTGTGGCACCCCATGTGGCAAGGATGGTGACAGAGCCAGGCAGGTGACACAGGGGCCGAGTGACTACTGACAAAGGCCTGAGTAACCCAGAAGCTGGTGGGACCTGGCAGCAACAACAGGCAGCAGGGAGCAAGGGCAACCCCCTCGTGACAGTTGTGGGAAATATCTCTGAGGCAGAGGGGATTCTCACAATCACGCCACTGTGGGACATACAAGGCCTGTTCGCTGAGCTGTATTGCTTCTTGCAGGACTTTGCACCTCAGGTGCTATGCCAGATAATAAAGCAACGAGCTACTGTTTAGGATTGGCACTTGCTGAGAAGTGTCCATGTGTGAGTGTTTTATTCTCCTAACATAATGGCTCTAGTCAGTAGCAAAATGGGAGAGGATTCTCTCTTATATTAACCTGATCCTGCAATTAGAGTCCATCTTATGGATAGATGCACATTTTATGTTTTGGAATTTTAGATCTAATTAATTTAGCTAGCCAAACTAAAGTTGAATGACCTTTTTCAAGTACAACCCAAGAGTCTTTGTGTGTCTACTCCTAGACATTGCACTGATCCTTTTAAGAGGGATCCTAAAAATGTCCTGATAATTGACTTCTTTGGATGTGTATGGAAAGTAACAATTACAACAAAGATGATTAGTTTGCAACAGTATTCAGAAATCACAGAAAGCAGCCATGTTGCCTTGATGCGTGCTGATGATATGGCCTGCAGTCCTAGAAACTGCAAAGCAGCTACCATGTTTAGTCACAAGTATATGGAACTAAATGCATACAGAGATGATATGAAAGTGGATTATAGAAGCTATGAGATGACTATGAAATAATTTTATACAAAGAACATATACATATTCATTATAGATTAAGGATTGGATTCTATCCAGTTTTTTTGATGAGATCTCTGTTAATTGATGAACAAAACCTGACTAGTCTATTTATAATTATAAATTTCTAAAACTTATGAGTTACTAAAATTCAATTTGATCTAGAATATACTTGAGTGCACTCTGATTTTGTTAGATGTTTGTGTGTTCTACATACTTGTTATGTGTTTGTCTGTCATTTTGTGGCCAGCTGTTCCCCTTTATTTTGAGCTCAGCCATTTTTTCTTTTAGTGTTTGTCTGTAATACAATTTGATTATAGACTTAAAAGCATGCTTTCTGCTGAGTTACCAGCTGGTTTAAAAAATTGGCTTTCTTGCAGCTGATCAAAAAGTTAAGATATTTAACCACAATTCTTTAGGGTGAGAAGAAGTTATTGGGCAAGACTCCAGTTGGTGAATAGAAAAGTGGCCAACCTTTCTTCATTAATAAGAAGCCCCTAATGATCTCCAGAGTCTCTTGGGAGACACCCCCCAATAATTTGGTCATGGTTAAAAGTATTCCAGACAAAAAAATAAGGTATTCTCATGAAAGATGTTCTTAGTATGAAACTAAATTAAGAAACAAAGGTTTCCATATGTGTATGGTAATTTACGATTGTTTATCTCACAGTGTATTGGAATATACTAATGATTACAGATGTACAGTTCTTCAAAATGTAAAGCAAGGAGTGCTTACAATAAGACATTTTGTTCAGATTCAGACCTTTGTCTTGAAAAACCTATGTATATCTTGTTAAAGGATAACACATTAGATAAAAGCTTCTTATGTATTAGATAGAGATGATTGGTTAAAAGGGCTGTTAGGTCAAAATGAAAATTTAAGTATGTTACAAAATATCATGATTGTCATGCAGCAATGTTATGTATAGATTTGGTTTCTAACTTCAGTGTACAAATATGTAACTATTATCTGTTAACATTCTATAGGAATTTACATGATAGAATGTCCATGGTTGTTAAGAAAATAAAGTTCCATTTTATGTTCTAAGGTGTTTGATACTCACATAAATAGTAATATTAAGCTTACTGCCTCTATTACAGTGTACTGTCACTAAGCTTCTTTTCTGGATGTTTAATAACTGAGATTTAGAAACCAAAAATTTAGAAAGATAAATGGGCTAAGAGGAGATCAATATTTTGGCCCTAGCCCTCTGAGGTCAGAGTAAACCCAGGACAGAAGAGACCCTCTGCTATGACATCCTATAACTCACCTGAATCCCTGATTTTCTGATTGAGGAGATTACGGGACCACAGAGGAAAATGATTCAAGGATGTACAGTGTGCCGAAGGAGAGTCACTCAGGGAGATAAGGTCTCTCAAGCTTTCACAGAAAGCAACTTGGTCAAGCAGTAGCCATGACTCTTCCAGATGGCTGACACTGACAGTGGATCTAGAGGTGCTGTGCATGGTTCCAAAGCAACCCTGAGGAGACTTAACTGACCTTGATGGATAGGAAAAAAGGATCAATATGGGTCTCATGTTAACTTGGTCTTAAACATCTAGCAGAAACACATAACCACAAGATGAATAAATAAGCATTGTCATAGTAAGACGTTAGCTGTAAAAGGTTCAAATCACCAACAACTTCAGACATTTTGCTAACTAGACAGGAAACTGACTACTGGTAGCGATGTTGGAACTGTATTCTCCAAGTACAGCCTTTCCACCTAATACCCCATTATTTGCAAAGCAGAGAAGAGAAAGATGTTGGGAGTGGCTGGAAAATAATTACGCGTGTAAGATGAAGCCAGCCTGAGAACGAGGGAGCTCCGAGAACGAGAACGCGGGAGGTCCTCAAAGCATGTGAGTGAACAAGCCATTGTAGCTTGTTAACTGATTGCTAGGCAGCGAGGCAGAAATTAACCAACCTCTCCAGGGTATAAATAAACACTCTACTGTTCTTGGGCAGTTCCCCTTCTCCACGCAGAGAGAGAGGACCTCCATCTGATCCCAGCTTTTTGTCTCTTGTCTATTTTTTTCCTCATTCTCGCAGTCGTTCCTTCCCAGAGTACAGGAAGAACCCAACGGATTTGTACAAGTCAGTGATCAAGTTGGAGCCTGGTGGTCATACAGCAAATTCATACACCTCCACTTTGTAAGCAATGGAGAGGTCAGGAATCTGCCTTTCTTTTAATAAAAGTGCAGTCAGAAATGTGGGGTGTTGGCAAGGTGAGGGCATGACTCATTCATTCAAGCATACCCAAAAGGACCAGTACAGCCCATGTGTGTGTGTGTGTGGGGGGGTATGTGGGTGCTTCTGTATGTGCACCTGTGCTTTTATTTATTAATGAATCATTGAAAATTAGGATTTCAACAGTTTTACTGGGAGTGGAATTCTTTCCATGTGTGTGATTGCTCAAGACGTGTCAGTAGCTCCTACCATCTGGAGTGGTTGTTTGGTATCTCAAGTTCCGTGACCTTTTAAAAACTTTTTCCAGCATCTCCAGAAACCACAGAAGTCCTGAAATGGTTGTTTTCTCTGCATTTCAGTTAGCACTGTGGCAGCTGAGGACACGGTTGGAGAGGCGATCTGCTGAGGGCTCGGCTCTGTCCGGGTACCCTGGTGTGAGGCTTGACCGTCCTGAGGCTGCCCTGCCTTCCCTCCTGCTCCCCTGCTCTGCCTCATTAATTCACATTCTGGCCAGGCCTCTCTGTCCATAGGTGCCATGGCCACATGCAGTGCAGGCCTGGCAGAGTCCACTTCTGGCAGCTGTGGAAGATTACAACCGAGAGAGCGCAGTGGGCGCAGAAATCACCACGTGTGATTAACTGTGTTCTCATAGTTATTTCATGGAAGTGCGAGAGTGTGGCCTTCCTGGCTGGCCCTTCCTGTTGACCTTATTTGCAAAGTGAAGACAGGTGTCTTTGTTTTGCAGGTACTCTAGTGGGAGCTTCTATTTTAGTGTTGGCTGAAGCTCCACTGCAACAGTGTCAACTTGCTTCTCTTGGCATCCTAAGCTGACATTTAAGGACTGATTTAGGGACCCCACATCGCCAGGGTGAGTGTGGAGAGCCAGGCAGGGAAAACATGGCATCATCCTGCTGGGGACCTGCAGGTGGGAGAACTTCACAGGCACATTTCAAACCAGCAAAACACTCTGAAAAGACAGCGCCCTCAGCCTGAATCCCCATTACAAGACCCATGCCAGGAAAGGCAGACTCCTTCCCTCTTTACCATTCCCCACCTGCTCCCCACCTTCACCTCTCTCAGTCCCAGTGGTTAGGGGCACTGAACGGGTGGTGGGTCGGGGCCAGTTGTAAATCAGAGAAATAAAGAAGCTAATCATAAGCTCTGCCTTGTGAGGTACTGCCTAAAGCAGCCCTAGGCTGAGGAAGGAGGAAGCTTCATTTCTAAATGAAGTTCATAGTTTGGTTACTACATTGGACTTAGATACATAAACACTGTACTGTAATGCAATAGAGTAGGAGAGTGAAGTAAACAGTGGTTGCTTTATTCCGTAAGGATGAGTAGACTGAAGATAATTTCTAGAACAGATTCAGAACTTGCCAAGAGGCAGATTTAATAGGTCATTTGGAAAAATGATATCACTTGTTGATTCAAGAGTGCAAATACTCTTCTTCCAACAAGCAAGCTACATTATTTATTTGAAAACAAATTTCAACCTTAAATGGACACAAAATACTTCTTCTTCATTATGAAAGACCATCGCTTCCATACCTACAATGTAACTATCCCCAAACCTCACAATTTCTAATAAACATACCATATTTACAGTAGATCTCCCCACAGTGTGGATATCATGACACTGTGGAAACACAAGAAGGTGTTTTATTATCAGGGAAACTCTCCCAGCACCGCATTGGGTCCCAAATATCCAGGAGTGGTGGGGCTACTAGCAGTGCCCCTTGAGCTATTTGTGATCCGTGTTCGCCCCTTCCTGAGCACTCACTCCTGTGAGAAGTGTGTTGCTTATTCTCACAGCAAAGATTCAGTGACACCTAACAACCTCTTGCTGTCACTCCCTCTTGTGCTGGGGGATAACCGTGACGCGGAAGCTCTGCCCCTGTGCTTGGTTGGCCTTGTGCTGTGATTTGGTGATGATCCGCTCAATTCAACAGGACTCAGCCAGAGGCCGCTGCTCCTCAGTGGGGGTCCAGGGTGGCTCTGCATCAGGCTGCTAGGGGCTGGGAGCTCTGTCGCACTTTCCTCCTCATGTTTTGGGGACCAGCAAGCAAGCAGGGCACTTTCTCATGAGAACAGAGAAGGCAAGTGCAAATATGTAAGCCTTCTCAAGAGCTAGGTTTAAAATTGGTAGATCGTCACTTCTGGGTACATCCCCTTGGCTAGAGCAAGTCCCATGTCCAAGTTCAAAGTCAAAGGGAAAGGACTGGGCTACAGCAAAGTTCATTGTAAGTCAGGGAAACAAGCAAATCATGAGCGTGGGAGCCCAGAACACAGCTTGCTGTAGACAGACAACCTAGGGAGGGAGGAGGGCAGACTAACAGGGCTCTCAGGAAGCCAACCGATGGGCCTTGTGTACAGTGGGTCACACAGGCTGCCCAGTAGGGGCATGTGCTGAACCTGCTTACTCTGCACACGGAGGGAAAGTTGAGGGCCACTTCTGCTCCCTTTTGTCAGTGAACAGGGGTTTGGGTTTGAGGAGCCAGTTTTATAATTCTGGCATGCTTTAACATTTGTTCCATTTTATTATAGTTTATTTTATTTTATTTATTTCTTTGGTACCAGGAATCGAACTCAGGACCTTGCGCTTGCCAGGCAGCACACTGTGCCACTGAGCTATATCCCCAGCCCCTTCTTTAACATTTGTCATCGCAAGAGTCTCTGTCCCCCAACTGTGATTATTGCCATACCCACTAACAGAGCTGGGAGCTCAGTGGGGACATGATTTTGGCGGGGAGCTGTCTCGTCATCCACTAACCCTTCAGTGGAGAAGAACCTTGGGAGACGATGACAGTGAGAAAGGGCGGCAAGCGCCGGAAGGGAAGCAGAGAAGGGAGAGGACAACTGATTAAGTAACCATGTATTCCAGGAATGGTACAGACATTTTGGGCAACATTTAATTTCATCTTTACCGAAACAATGCTGTAGAGTAGTCATTAAGGAGGCTCCCTGACTCCCTATATCAAACACTGAGTCTCTACCAGGTTTAGTTTTCACTGCAAAAGATCTCTGCTTTTCCTCAACCCAAAATATCTTTCCATAGTTTCTGCCTATGGAGGAGTGGGGTGTGGTCCCCTTCGCAGCAGCCTTCTTATTCCCAAGAAATAAATACATTCACAGACACTGAATTTCACTGTCATCTTTCATAGGCCAAATGCAGGACAGGGTTACCATGACAACTGTGGCGGAATTTAGGACACAGAGGATATTTGGGTCCTGCTGCATCTTTGGCCAAGACTTAAGCTGTGCGACAGTGACAGTTTCATAATTGTGACTATGTCTTCCTGCACAGTTCAAAGCATTTGGTTTGTTGTCTCTACATGTTTGCTCCATATCTTTTCTACTTTGTTTCATATTTAACTCTCCAATCAGGAAATAATTTTTCAAATGTCTAATCCTTGGCTAGTACCAGAAGAAAACACATGTGCTGCGCCATGTTCTCTGCTACCCTCTCACTATGCTCTCTGGAATATTGACCCTCACACCTCCTGCAAGACACACCAGGAAGTGACAAGCACATAGGTGTCAGTGACTGAGTCAGGGGTAACCTCTGATGAATTTCTCAAGATTATGATTATTATTATTTTATCTATTTTAAAGAGAAAAATAATAAAACAGAGTTTACAAATAGGTTAGTAGTACAATAATTAATACATTCTGTATTATTGTCTTCATAGTAGTACAAGATATAGGCATGATATCTTGTCCAAACAATATTAGCACAAAACTTGTTTTTCCATGAACTAAGAGAAACTAGCTGTATAACTATCTTGTGTATAAATACAGTTTTTCTTTGCCCCTTTCCTCCTTTCCCCATTCCCCCATCACAGTTTGTCTTTGGTTTGAATAGTTTCTTCACAATTTACAATATCTGTTGTACATTTTGGATCTTATTTACTGTTTCAGTTTCTCATAGTAGTAAGACAATATAATGTTTATGCATGTGAGTCTGATTTATTTCATTTGTGGGTATGGTCTCATGTTGCATCCATTTACCTGTAAAAGTCTTATTTGTCCTTTATGGCTGAGTAGTACTCAAATATATGTGTGTGTGTGTGTGTGTGTGTATGTGTGTGTGTGTATATATACATATACATATACAAACTACAACTTTTTGATCCATTCTTCAGTTGATGGGTATTTGAATTGTTTTCAAGATTTAGCTATGACAAATTATGCTGCTATAAACATGGGTGCACATATATCACTGTGGTATGATGATTTAATTCTTCTGAGGAAATACCCAGGAAGGGAAGAGCTGGGTGGAATGCGACCTCTAAGCCTAGTTTTTTGAGGAACCTCCACACTGATTTCCACAGTGGTTGCACCAGTCTACACTCCCACCAACAGCTGAGAAGTGTTCCTTTTCCCCACAATCCCATTTGTTATTGGTTGATTTCTTGATGATAGCCATTCTTTCTGGGATGAGGTACAATGTCAGTGTTGTTTTAATTTGAATTTCACAAATTACCGATGATGTTGAACATTTCTTTCATATATTTATTTGCCATTTGTATTTCTTCATCCGAGAAGTGTGTATTCATATCAGATGCCCATTTTTGGATTGGGTCTTTGAATTTATGGGGTTTGATTTTTTTCAGTTCTTTGTATGTTCTAGTTATAAGTCCTTTAAGGAAAAACTGGCTATAATTTTTTCCCACTCTGTAGGTTGTTTTTTCACTCTGTTGATGATTTCTTTTGATGTGCAACAGCATTTTAATAAGGTGAGGTCCCATTTATTGATTCTTTGTAATGTTTTCTGTGCAGTATGAGTTTTGTTTATTAAGTCTCTGCCTACACCTATATATTTGAGATTTCTGTCTCTTTTCTTTTCCAGTAAATTTAGTGTTTCTAATTTAACATCTTTTGATCCATTTTGACTTTAGTTTAGTGCGTTGTAATAGATGTCAGTCTAGTTTTAGTCTTCAGCATGTGGAAAGCCAGTTTTTCCAGCACTATTTATTAAAGAGACTATCTTTGTTTCAGTGAATACATCTGGTTTCTTTAAAAAGATAAGGTGGCTGAGTGTGTTTGAGGTTATGTTTACATCTTCTATTCTGTTCCATTGATACACAGGCCTGGTTTTTTTTCAGTACCATGCTGATTTTATCACAGTAACTTTATAGTATAATTTCAACTCAGGGATTACCATGCACCTTGACTTGCCTTTTTAGCCCAGAATTGCTTTAGCTATTCTAGGTCTCTTCTGGTTCCAAATGAATTTTAGGAGTTTTTTCTCTAGATTTGTAAGGTATGTTAATGGTATTTTGATTGGGATTGCATTAAATCTGTATAGCAGTTTTGGGAATATGGTCATTTTCACTATGTGGGTTCTTTCTATCTACAAACAAGGAATATCTTTCCATTTTTTGACATCCTCTTTGATGTCCTTTTTTTAGGGTACTATAATTGTCACTGTATAGATCTTTTACATGCTTTGTTAGATGATTCCTAAGTATTTCTGTTTTTTAGATGCTATTGTGAAGGGTGTTCTTTGCCTAATTTATTTCTCTGCAAGTTTGTTGTTTGTGTACAGGAAGGCTATTGATTTTTGAGTTTTGACTTTTTATGCCACTACAGCGTTTTGTTGATCTTGCTTCTTGATTCATTCTGCCAGTCTGTTTCTTTTGATTGGTGAGTTGAGACCATTTACATTAATGATTATAACTCATATGTGTTGGGTTTTCTTTTTTATGTTGTTTTCCTGTTGTTTGTTCCCAATTTTTCTCCTCTGTTTAATTGCTTGCCCTGCCTGGTGGCTTCTTTCTACTGGCATTCATGCGTTTGCAGTCTTTGTTATCTCCAATATGTTCTTCAGAGCATTGTGTAGAGCTGGTTCTGTGGCCATAAATTTCTTCAGTTATTCTTTGGCATGGAAGTATCTTATTTTTCCATCAATTTTGAAAGATAATTTTGTTAGATATATCAATTTTGGTTGAAGATTGTTTTTCTTTAGGGTTTGAAATACCTCACTCCAAGCTCTCCTTGATTTGAGGGTTTGTATTGAAAAGTCTGTTGTGATTCTAATGGGCTTTCCTTTATAGATGATATATTTCTTTTCTCTAGCTGCTTTTAATATTTTGTTCTTGTGCTGAATTTATAAAATCTTGATTATTATATGCGTTGGTGTAGATTTATTTTGGTCATGGCTGTTTGAAGTTCTCCGTCCTTCATTTATGTATATGTCAAATTCTTTATTCATGTTTGAGAAGTTTTATGCCATTATTTCTGTGAAGAAATGTTTAATGGCTTTTGTGTTGTCTCCAGCTTTCTCACTGAATTCACTCAATCTTATGTTGCTTTTCTTTGCTTCATCCCGTAGTTATTGAATTGATTTTTCATGATGTCTTGTGATTTTAAAGATATCTTTCTTTTGTTGATCCCTAGTCACATTTCTGTCTTCTAGATCTGATATTCTATTTTTGTTTCATTCAATCTGCTGCACATACTTTCAGTGGAGTTTCTAATGTACTGCACTTCTGTTTGGATCTGTTTCATTCCATTTCTTGTCTAGATTTGGCATACATGGTTTCCATCATTTTCCTGAGCTCCTCTATTTGTTTATCTGTGCCTCCTTTGATGTCTTATTTTGAGAGTCATTTCCTTTTTCACTTTAGAGATTATTTTTTCTATGGCCTTTTCCACTTGTTTTTTTTTTTTTTTTTTTTGTACTTCTGCTGCTATCATTTCAAAGAGTTCCACTTGTTGGCTTCTGATTGCCTCTATCTCGTTGTGCTCTGGACTTGTCCTGAGTGGGTTGGTCTCTTGGGACTGTATCTTTCTTCTTCATCTGTTCATTTTCTATTTATTTTGCTTTCTGTGTTGATACTTGTGTTGAGGCTTTCTTAGGAGGTGTTTGTTCCTTTTGTTTGCTGTGTTGTCACTGGTGTTGAGGCTTTCTTAGGAAGTGTTTGTTCCTTCAGATATCTTCTAGATGTAGATGGTTCTTGGTCCTTACGTCTATCCAAGAACCTACCTTCCTAATATATTAAGTCTGAGGAGTTGCTATCAATTTGATTTAAGGCCCATTCTTTTGGTACTGGATTATGGTGATGGTTATCACCCCTTACAGTCAGAGTTTTGTCACGTGGGGGGGAACTGATTATAGCATGTGTGACATCTTGATTAAAGTAGTTTAACTGGCAATAACAATAGACTCAAGTGCAGCCTGGCTACTGACCAATTTTTGCCTGGTATCTATAACTGTAGGAGGAGGGGGTCTACAGAAATATAATACAATCCCACTTATACCAGGAGTTGTATTCAATGATTTTCCACTTGGTAGAGTAATTTTACCCTAACATGGGGGAAGTCAGGACAACAGGGGTAGGACAGAGAGATCAGTGAGGTTAGATACAGTAGGAACATGGTTGGAAGGCACAGGATGATCATCCAGGTTTTGGGTTACTGTAGTACACAAGAGGGGAGGATAGGAAGAGAATGCCTAGGAGTTTTGAAGTGAACCAGAAAGAGGAGAGACAATGTTTACTCTCATGAAAATAGCAAAAAGTCAGATGAGATAGTTGATGAAAGAGAGGAAGAGGACAAGTAAAATAAAACATAAAGGAAGGTTAGAGATCACCTATTGGCTCCCATTGCTAATGTTGCATGGGATATTTCCACACCTCTAGTTCTTCCCATACATTGTGTATGCCTGAACCATGCCTTACTGTGCTGCTGGAGCTCCTGCAGGCCTCCAGGCCCTGAGTACCACCAGTGGAGGGAGGGAGAGGCAGATCTCAGATTTCTCTCACCAGCTGGTGCTCCTGGGTCAGTGGAGGAATGAGGAATGTGAACTGAGACTGCTCACCAGCTACATGTCCTGGGACAATCTCAAAATTATTTTTTAAACTAATGTTTCTCTTTTGGGACAATTGGAGTAAGTATGAATATTTTAAAATTACTTGATGTGGAAAGCAGTGACCATTAATAGACCTGGTAGAAGATACCCTAACACATTGTGGGTATTAATTTCTGGTTGTGAGAATATGATGTATTTACTTTTTATCTTTGCTTCTGTTTTTATAATCCACATACACTGCTTTAACAAAGATAAAATTATTTTATTTTATTTTATTTTATTTTATACCAGGAGTCGAACTCAGGCCCTTCCATTTGCTAGGCAGGCATTTGTGCCACTCAGCTATCCTTGGCAAAATTATTTTATAATAAAAGAAAAAATCAATGTGGCCTTTAGTGGCTATTAAAATTCCAAAACAGTTAATATTTGTGATTAAAATACACCTAGGTAGTAAGAAAAGACAAAGTTATCTTTTTTTATACTACACATGTGTCTCAGAGGTTCTACTTTGTTTCTCCCTCACAATCACTTTTGAGTAATTCAGAGGGGAAAACATGGGAGCTAACTGGGATGGATGGTGTTCTACCATTAGCTCTCGGCCCTTCCTCCAGGCTGGGGATATCCTAACCCATGATGAGACAACTGATGGAATGCACTCTTCTTCTAAGGCCTATGCTGTCCCTCTGCCTTACCACATAGGCAGCAAGGCAAAATGTCCCGTCTTGCTCCTTCCTGTGTCCTTTGGAGCCAGAGCATTAGTATCACCTGTAAGCATGTCAGGACATCTGGAGCCCAAGGCCCATGCTGGACAGTCAGTGAGAGCTTGCATTTTGGCAAGAGCATGAGGTGATTCAGAAAGACATACAGTCGGGAGAAACACTGCCTATTACTGTTTAGCTCAAGAGTGTCCCCAGTGTCTCATGTGCTCAGAGGTGGGCCTTTTGGACAGCGCTGGGTCATGGGGTACGGTACGCACTGGTGGGCTGGTCCACTGGCTAATGCAGTGGCTGAGTGCAATCGGGAGGGGCTCCTGGTGGGAGAAGGGAGTTGCTGATGGCATGACTTGGAAGGGCTAACTCCTCCCACTCCTTGTTTCTCACGCTGCTTCCTGATCACCACAATTAAGCAGATTTCTCTGCTATGCCCCCTGCCATGCTGTTTCTGCCTTGGAGCAAACCAACCATGGATATTACCTTGAGTCAAAATAACTCTCTCCTCCTTAAAGTGAGGGCATCAAGTATTTTGTACCAAGAATGAAGCAAGTGACTAAGATACTACCCTTTAGGCCTGAGCATGTGTCTCCCTTCCCATGCATTAGAGACCCACCAATTCATGGCTGTAGTTCATACCCCATCAGATCCAGAGTACATCTGAGACAGGAGAGAAGGGCCCAACACTCCTTAGAAGGTACTTTTTATTTAATTTTTCTTACTTCCATGGCTGCCTCAAAAGTTATAGCTACTTACAGCTACCTCAGATGCCCTGTGGCTCCTCTCAGAGACAACAGTTGTTTTGGCTGCAGTAAGATTTTGTCCATGGCTTCATCCCAGATGACTCTGCCCCAGGCCTCTCTGGATGACTGTCCCTCTGCAGCCCTCCTCAATTGCTCCCTCCTCTGCCCATGACTAAGCAGAAAGTCTGACGCTGTGCCCGTGAAGCCTGCCCACACACAAGACAGGTCAACTCATGCACTGTTTGCCTTTGTGCTGCATTGGAAATCTCCCTGAAGCCTCCTCGGATGGCATAGCTTTGCCTAGCCATGATTTCTGTCTTGAGCAGGGAAAGAGAGTGGGCTGGAACAGGAAAAGCTGGAAACAACAAAGGGCAGCCAGTAGCCAGAGGGTGGTGGAGGGTAATGAAGGGCAGTGGAGAGCCACCACTCCTGGTGGCCGAGAGTCCCCAGGTCTGCTGCTAGCTGAGGCCTTGGCTGCCTGCAGAGTAGGAGTGTGCCGCTAACACTAAAAGCTTCTAGCTGCTGGTGTTCAAAGCTTGAGGGTGTCAACGCTAAAATATTTATACTTTACCTACTCATGATTTCTACCTGAAGTGAGCAAAAGGATCCTTGGCTGCCTGGTAACACCCTGTGAATGGGTGATTTTTCAGTAAAGTGAAGGACATGAAAAGTGGTGGGAACCAAGGGCTGGCTCTATAAGGACCCCTTGTGACTTTAGTCATGTCTTACCCTGTTACTTCTGCTGTAAATGCTTGTTGTATCAATGTTTGTGCAACAGACTCAGCTAAAACATGGTAATTTAAAGCAACAAGTGTGTATGTCATCGTTTCTATGTCTCAGGGAGACCCAACACTGTCTAGTGGCTGGGTGCTTCTGCTGAACATCTAGGACTGCTGGCAAATGAAAATACAGGGTGTAGAGTTAAACTTGAACTACAGATAAGCCATAGATGATCTTTTAGTCTTATTCAATACTTAGGACATATTTAAACTAGAAAATAATAGTTGTGATCCTGTCAATGTCTGTGTAAGGTTTCAGTCTGCCTGTTATCCAGGACTATTGTCATTTGAAAGCTCTGTGAGAGGGTTCATTTTATGAGCCAGCTTGCCTACGTATTGATCTGGCTTTCTGTGAGAGTGGTTTTAGGGGAGATTAACATTTGGACTACACACGGAGCAGTGAAGCTTGCTCCTTGATGTAGGTGACCCTTATTCAATCAGTTGGAAATCTGAAGAAAGCAGACAAGCCAGTGTCCCCCCAATGAAGAGAAACTCCTCCTACCAAACTACTTTGAGGTGGTATTGGTATTTGAGGTGATCTTGGTATTTTCTTTTCTTCACACTTGAATTAAAATATCAGCTCTTCGAACCTTTGGGACTAGAGCTATACTATTGTATCTCGTAGTTTTCAGGCATTGGATTTGATTGGAACGATGGTGTTTGCTATGTTGGCGCCCAGCTCTACAGCTGGCTGACTGTAGATATCAGGATTTCTCAACCTCTCAACTGTGTACACCAATCCCTTATTTTAAAAACCTCTCTCTATAGATCCTATTGAGTCTGTTTCTTTGGAGAGCACTGACATATACAATCTCTCGCATGGTTGTTGGCTTTGACTTCTTGCCCTTTGTGTCTCTCCCCAGGGTTGATCCATGACACGGTAGTTGATGCAGTTATGTACATTCTATCCAAGAAAGAATAAAAAAACATGGAAATGAGTACCCTTATGAACTCATCTTGGATTTGTTGCTCAACATTCCGAGGCTTCTGTCATATTCTGTTCACAAGGCACAAGCAAAGGGAGGTGATTACACAAGGGTGTGTTTGTTAAGGCCTTGGTCCCTAGGTGATAGTGCTGTTTTGAGGCAGCAGAATCTTGAGGGGCTGGGTTTGGTGGAACGAAGTTAGGTCACTGGAGGTGTCCTCGCAGAGGATGTGGGGAGCCCAGCCCCTCCTCTGCTCTCTGCACTTGGTTCCTTGCGGCCCTGAGGTGAGCTTTCTCCTCTACCATGTGTACCTGCCATGATGTACTACTTCACCACAGAACTGAAAGGAACAGACCCAGCTAAGCATGCACTGAAATTGCTAAAACTGAGATAAAATAAACCTTTCATCTTTATAAATTTATTAGTTCAAGAAAACCAACTAAAACAACTGCCAGGACTACTTCTGAGTGAAACAGGTTGCTTGTCTTCTCAGTCCTGTCAAAATTCCATGCTGCTGTTGGAAAAGAAATGGCACCCATTGTGTTCAGAGGGTGGAGAAAGCAGGGACAGGGTGGGGCAGAGGATGTACTCTAGAGAAGGCCATGAAGAGAGACCCCTTTCAACTACATTCCCAGAGCTGTTTTCTACAGAGAGAAAGGTGAATCTGTCCCTTCTGCACAGTCTCTCTTCTCCCTGCTTATGGAGACAGGAATCACAGATGTTGTTGCACCATCAGGCAGCTCAATTTTGAATCTAATCATACTCAGTGTTTTATGAAAGGAGAAAGTGAGATCAACTATACAGGGAGAAATAAAATGGTAGTAATGAGGGCTTTGAGCCAAAAGCACCATTAAAATAAGAGCATGAAACAAAATACATCTAACCCATCTTCAGGTCGTTTTGTTTTAGTTGGTAGTGGTTTTAAAAAAACCATGTTATGCAAACATTAAGAAAATTATTTTCATAGAACTTAGCCTCATTTGAGGGAGCTAGGTAGAGCCAGCTCCAAATAATTACGAAAGCAATGTCACAAAAATAAAGCTAACTCCATGGCAGAATATCAACTTAAATTCTCTCTAAACAAAATGTCTTTCCAAAGTTTCCATTAAGGATGGTCTGGCCTTGTAAGCATATGTATATTTTCTTTTAAAGAGTAGAAACAAGTGAACTAAGTGATTTTTACGTTAAATTCTCAGAGCATTTTGTACATCCGATAGCATCATCTATATCCCAAAACTAGCTTGCTCATTTAAGTTTAATAGGATAAAATTGGAAACAAGTTCAACATGGAGCTATCCCTAGTGGCTGGAGAATTTTCCTTTTACTTAGGTTACAAAACTTGGCTAACATCCCTTGCTTTAATTTATTGCAGAAACAACACTTATTGAATACTTCTGGTCTAACTTTTTGCCAGCCTTGTTGGGAAGAAGGACATCCTGGTGGGTTAGAGTGCCGCCACACAGCTGGGCGGCTAAGCACTCTAGCACTGGTTTCCACAAGGGCTTCGCTCCTTGAAAGAAAGAAGAGATGTGTTTTCCCCATGTAGAGTTGGATGCAACTTGCTGGTATGTTAGCGTCCCTCTCAGTTATCTCTTTCCCAATTCAAAATTTTCAAAAAGACTCTGTATTCCATTAAAATGTATGTATCATATTAAAGACAGTGCTCAAGGAACAACAGAGAAAGAGAGAGCTGGAAGCAAATTTTGTGCAGTAGAAAGTACCACTTGCCCCAAGGGACAGGCTGTGTGCTCCTGGGTTGGCCATGGCTCACTTTGCTCATGTCACTGTCCGTGTGGCAGTGTCTGATTCTGGTGCTTTATGAAAAAAGTCATTCAGTTCCTGCCACATCTGCATGACGTGAGTCCATGACTGTCTTCATTTAGGGATGAGGTAGCCAAGGCTGACAGAGATGTTCAGAACCTTTGCTAAGGTTTCAGGCAAGACACTGGGATATTGGCAAGGACAGTATTATGGGATGAATTTACTCCCCTCCCCAATTCATGCCAGTTGAAGTCATAATTCCAGTATTTTAGAAAATGGCCCTACTTGGAGATAGTATTTTAAAAGGGTAATGAAACTGAGGTTATTAGAGTGGGCCCTAATCTAATATGACTTGTGCCCTTATAAGAGGAGGCAACTGGACATTGGCACAGAGGAAAGACCATGCAAAGATACAAGGAGAAGGTGGTAGCTACATGCCAAGGAGAGCGGCTTCAGGAGGAACCAACCCTGTTGACTGACACTTTTATAGTACTGGATTTCAAGCCTCCAGAATGATAGAAAATGGATTTCTGTTGTTTAAGTCCCCAGACTGTGGCATTTTCCTAGGGAAGGGTTACGTTTGATACATTGTGTCAACTTGGGGAGTCTGGAGGTTTGGCTGAGTAACTCAGCAGTTGTAGATCTTGGTGTGAAAAGGACATGCCCTTACCCTTCTGGGATGTTGTTTATTGTGTTAATTTGGGAAGTTTAAAGGGTTAACTATGTGATTCAGCAGGAAGCCAGGGTGCTTACTTTGTATACATCCTGAGCCTGTGGAAGAGGAGGGCATGGAGACTGTGTGAGAGCTACAGCCCCCCTAGGTGGGGGCAGGCTGTTTTACAAGGTAGAGGAGAGAAAGAGGCTGCTTGCCTGCAATTCAACACATTTGCTGGTTGTTTGCTGCCGTGAACGTTTGCCCTCTGCCATGTGCTACTCTGCCTCAAAACCAGCCAAATATGGGCTGAAACCTCCACAGACTGTAAGCTAAATAAACCTTTCCTTCCTTCATTTTGGGTGTTGGGTATTTTGTCTCAGCAACAAGAGAAAAGTAACCAAGACAGGAAGCCTGAGCATATAATTATAGATAGGACTCAGACTCTGACCGGCTGGCATCAGCATTACTTATCCTGCTGGGCATTGTCAACACTGCCTTCTATAACTGAAGAACAACTTGAGAGATGCAATATGCGGTGGTAGAGACTCATAGGATGCAGCGATTCCATCTTTGGTTGGTTGGAGAAAGAAACTCCCAGTGAATAAACACTTGGTAAGGTCCTTACCAATGGGCTGGATTTGGATAGATTAGAGCAACTGGAAGAAGGCATTCCAGGTGACCTAAAAAGCTGCTGGCACAGAGGGAAAGCTTGATGTAAGCTTGTCACACTATGAACTGACCTGTCCCATTGAGTACATGATACATGCACATGTCCAGATTGGGGGGCTTGATGCGTTTTTATGTGTGGCTTGTCCCTCTTTGGCTGAAGTGAAGGCTGTGGATACCATGCAGATTAATGTTTTTCATTGCATGGAAATACCAAAAATGCTTAGAAAACAGTCATCCAAATAAGCATGTAAAATTGGGTGTATGGTAAATAATACATGTGCTTTTTATTAAGCCACTAGATAACCAAATCTAGGGGCAAACCTAATAACTGTCATTATTTTGAAGTTAAACTGAACACACGTGATATTTTGAGATGTCTGTAATATCTGCAGTGTGATAGGAAAAAACCTATAAATTATACTGATATCAGGACTGAAATTAATTATATGCTTTGTTGCCTACATTCATAGTTGAAAATATGCTAAATTTCAGTTAGAGATTAGTAAAAAGAAAGACATTTTCCCCTATCCAAATTCATAGATATCAGGCCTTGAGCAATGGTTCTTAAACTCTTTGGATTCTTTTACTCTTCATTCTTTCTAGAATCTGATGAACATGGTAGGTTTTGTTTTCTAACCTTCTGAAAAAAATAAAAAGTATATGTAAGGCCAATTATATGTGCAACTCAAGGAGAATGGAAGGCTAAGTTTAGATGAAAGTCCAGGAGGACACCAGACTTCTGGAAAGATACACTTGAACCAGACTGTACAGGATCATGAATAATGAGACTTCGATTGTTATTATAAATCAGTGGAAGGCTTTCAGTACCAAAATAATGGGAAGATGTGATCTCAGAGGATTTATCCAAATTATTTCTTAAAAAGTCAAATACTCTCATCTTAATGATTCCTCAATTTAGTTTTTACAAACCCATGGTTCTTACTCCTAAGTAACTGCAGAACCAAATAATGCATTTTGCATGTACTTTCTTGGGAGGGCAGTGTTCTTTCTTGCTGACTATGAGGAGAATCAATAGCATAAGAAGCTCAGCCAGCATCTGCATCCAAGGCTCTGGTGACTGCTGTATTTTAGGTGTCGTGTTCATGGCCATGGCTAAGCACTGAGCCATTGATCAACTGCCAAACATTCAATCCAATTTATTTGTTGAATGACTGGAACAAGTAGGCAAATGCCACTGCAAATGCTTAACCACGGAGCTGGTTTAACCACTCATCCATCAATTGATTTTTTACCCACGTGACCGCCTGGAGAATAAGCACAGTCTCCTGATGGCTCATCCTCTGGCATTCTGCAGACTTGGCAGCTGAGGTGAGCTTCTGGGTCCTGTGCTACCTGCTTCCCCCTGCAGCAGCTCCCAGACCCACTGTGACAGTCCTGGAGAGAATGGGTCAGTGGGATGCACGACGGACAGCCGGATATCTTGATGAAGGTGCAGTAACTCTCCCAACTGAGTTCCCCAGGGCTCAGCCTTAGACAGCGCTGGTGGCCAATGACCCAGTCCTGCAAAACTCAGCCAGATTCTTGATGGGAACTTTTCAAAGGCAAATGGAGAGCCATAGCAACTCACCTGGAAAGCCCTCAGTTTCTGTCTTCCTGTGTCATCTTCTGTAGAGATTCTTATCTACAGTCTCCACAATTATCCCCAAAACTTTCTCAAAGTTATGCCTGCCTGCTTTTATTTCTTCCTTCAACTCTCTCTACCCTTCATTATGTAGATCATGAAAGATTTTTCTCCAGGAGGGTGTGGAGAAGGACATTCTATAGTTTACTTTTCAATGTATTACCTGTATGGAGCTTTGAGCCTGACCAAGCCGTATGACTGTTGTTTCTGGAGGAAGTTTAGCAAAAGCATTAGTGTAAAAGGAAATAAAAGCAGGACCTTAGTCCCGGGACAGCACTAGATGCTTTGCTGAGATATGTCTAAAGCAGTGATGACATGATGGCTGACTAAGTCAGAGTTCAGAGTTAATTAAGCTATATTCCCCTCACTAATCCTGTTAACGATTCCTCCCATTTCCCTTGTTCCTGCTTTTCGTGAGAATCCCAATGAAAGGCTAAAGAGAATCATAATTGAGGCTTCAGTCCTAGAGCCTGTAGCCCCCAATCCCATAACTTTGTTTCTCTTGTTTTTCTTTTCATCCAACATACCTTGTTCTCAGAACTTGTCACCCCACAGAGAAACTGACTTTACCTACAAGAGGGAAGATTATTTCCTCTTTCAAAGGTGAGCGAAAAGAGGAAGGAAAAAAATCTGTGCTGGTGTCACAGGACTCTCCTTCCTTGGAAAGCTGAGTGATAGGGAAAGCTTGGACAACCCTACATGAATCACTTTTTCCCTTGTCTCACAGTCAAAGTTTGCAAGCTGGGTGAAGTTGAAGAAAACCTTGGAAGCCATTGTTTGCAAGGTGATCATAGAATGGCCTTTAGAACGGTGAAGTGATTACCTCTTTTGCTTGTGATAGCAAAACTTAACCTGGCTTCAGTCAGAAAGTGGGATATGCAGGCTTGTATGACTGAAAAGCCAGGACTATGTCACCTTCAGGAGCAGCTGAAGCCTCGTGCTCCAATTGTGTTACCCGTATATCCTGGTTGGTCTTTCTGTTCTCTGACTATTGTTTCTGTGCGACTTCTTCTTGAGTAGTGGTGTTGTGGAGCAGCAATATTTCAAAGGTACCATTCAGCAGAAGTATGCCTTCTCCCTCAGATTCCCAGTGAGCAGCACAGGGCTTAACATCTGGGCTCAGAGGGGTCCCAGGGCCATGCCTGAAGCATCTGCTCTGCTCTGGCCGTGACTGTGCCTAATCTGTGTTCCCTAGGGCTGGCATGGACTGAGAGTGTGCAGTGGGGACAGATGGATAGTTTCCCTAAGAAATCAAGATGTAGTTTCCAGATAGATTGCTCAAAGGATATTTAACAGCAAAGCAAAGAAAAAGTGACCCAAGGCCTGCAGGCTGCTGGCATAGGACTGACCCAGCAATGGTGCAGCTGGTAACTATTGTGCATGGCCTCTGGCAGCTCTTGGGAAGACAGCCAGGATCCTCAAGGCCTGAGATCACTCTTGGGTGATCCCTGAGTGCTGCTTCCACCCACTGGCCCCTTCTTTCTGGGCAAGTTGGGAACTCACAGTACTTGACTCTGTCCAGGGCTGGTGTCTGCCAGGGACACATTTCCTGCCTTATTCTTTCCAGCCCAGCCTCCCAGGCTTGTTTCATGGACATGATGTGCGCTCAGTTTGCAGCTCACCTATTCGTCCACCTGTGGAGCGAGTGGGGCTCATGTTTCAGCAACACCTGGAACTTAACTCAGGTGGGCCTTTATGTAGGCCACGGTGCCCTCTGTCCAGTCTTTGCTGGAGCTGCCCCGTGTGATACTGTGATTGTCCCTGCATCGCTTTGTGTCCCTCTGATCTTACTGCTGTGCCCAGGCACCACTGTGCAGCAGGTTCTGACCCTCACTGGAATCCACTGCTAGCATTGCTTTGCCACAGACTGAACTCATTATCTCAGTGAACACAGTCAGTTCTTGCTGTAGAGCCCCAGAACTGCATTACTGCGAAATGTCAATTCTCAAAAGTATAAACTCCTTGCTGGGGCTTTCAGGATTCTGAGCAGTTCTTTAGTTTTGTCTGGTATCAGTGTGAGTTACTGCTCATGTTATACAAGTACATTTCTACCACTCAAAATCATGTGTGTCCACTTCATACCTGCAGACCAGCTGGAGCTTGCCAATCTGGGCTGGACTAGCCGTAGATCATGTCCAGGACCACTCTACCTGGCCCTCAACTGCCTCAGACCAGCTGCTCTAAAAGGCTTGCTATGCTTATGGTGAAAAGCTGGCCTGGATGAGGACATGGCCAGTCTCATTAGCTTGTCTTTTTCCCAGTGGTGCTAGAGATTGAGCCTAGGGTCTCATACATGTTAAGCAAGTACACTGTCTCTGAGCCATACTCCCAGCCCTTCGTCAGCAAATTCAAAACTTTTGGTCATAGCCTACTGGCTGACTGTAACCAATTACATGATAAAGACCTAAAGTTAGTTGGGATGTGGTGTACATGCCTGTAATCCAGCACTCTGGGAGGCTGAGACAGGAGGATTCAAGTTTGAGTCCAGCATGGGCAATTTATCACCCTAGTGTGACCTTGTCTCAAGATTTTAAAAAATTTATAAAGATCTGGGGAATGTAGCTCAATGCAAAGGGCTTGGGTTCAATCTCCCGTACCGCTGAGAGAGAGAGAGAAAGCAAAAGTGAGAAAGCAAGAGAATGAGAGAGAGAGAGAGAGGGAGAGAGAGAGAGAGAGAGAGGGAGAGAGATAGAGTGTGTGTGTGTGTGTGTGTGTGTATGTGTGTGTGTGTGTGTGTGTGTGTGAGAGAGAGAGAGAGAGAGAGAGAGAGAGAGAGGGAGAGAGAGAGAAAGATAGAGAGAAAGGCCAAACAGGGAGAATAATGATCAGCTACCCTTGTGTCTTCTGACTACACTGTAGCTACTATGAATCCATCAAACTGATTCCTCCTCCAGGGCCTTTGCAATTAAATATTTCCTCCTACCCTTTCCAAAAATCTTTTCCTTTTTTTCCCCAGGACTTACTTCAATTGTCACCTATTCTGGTTGCTCTTCCCTGACCAGCCTCTCCCTCCTCATCACTTTTATGAATAACCCCAGGTACATAAGATTAGGTTCAGTAGGCCCATCCCTTACTTTCGTACTGTGAATTTGTACTTTGGCATACTAGTAGCAGGCTGTGCACCTCAGCACCTTGCCCTGAGGGATACAGGAAGCGATCTACGTGTTTACCCACTTGGTGTGATGAACAGCAAGGATGTACAGGTGTGCAAAAGTGGCAAAAAGGGATTTTACCCATTTTTTGCTTCATGTAACTTTGGCTTGCACAGTGTCCAGTAGACCCACACCATTCTAGGATTTGTTAAATTTTTTTTTCTTTTGATTTTTCTGGTAGAAGTAGCCCAATTCAGTACAATCTCACAGGAAAAGTCAGATCTTCAAGTTTTGAAGGAGGTCAAAAGTGAATCATCAGGTTACTTATGCACAGATGATGAAGATGATCCAGTATGGTAATATACATGCTTTCATAACAGAAGAGTGGTGTGGGGGCATGGTAATGGATGACAGTGATATGATGACTGACACTGGCCATCTGAGTAAAAGTGCCTGGGACAGTGAATGGACTGATACAGATGGGAATGCAGATCTCCTTGATTCAGATGATGAAGAAAACAGTAATATGAGTGTATATTTGACAAGCTGAAATGAAAAAAACAGTAATAGGAGTACATATTTGACAAATTTGAACTTGTGAAGTGGCCACACAACCAAATGGAATGGTCTGATGTTAGAACTAAGTCCAAAAATATAGTGAGGGTCTTGGCAGAGGTGAAAGGTGTTGGACAGAACTGCCAGCACTGTCATTCAGTGTTGGAAATTGTAACAGAAGAAATGCTACAAGATGTTGTAAAATACACAAAGGCTGAAATGCAAGTAAAACATTTTGTATGCACCAATAGTCATATCAAAAATGTATTTATTGTGACACCTCACTAGCTGAACTAAAAGCATTCATAGGTCTGCTGTACTTAGCAGGGATTTCTCATGGTGATCTCAGGTATGTAAAAGAGGTATTGAAAAGTGATGGCTCAAAATATGGCATAAAAATTTATGCCTTTGTAGATGCAAAGTCTTATTATAACTTTCTCTTTTTTCACCAAACTCTTTTATTTTATCTTATTTTATTTATTTTTTAAAATTTTATTTTTAAGACAAAAGAACCCAGAATAACCCAGAAACAATACAGAAAATACCAAGTTATAGAGAAGATAGTAGGGAATTGGCACTGGATGCTGTAATACATAATGTTATCTTCATATTTGTTATAACAAAATCAATAAAGGAAACACCGAATTACAGAGGAGACAGTTGGGAACTATCACTGGATGCTGTATTACATGGTGTTGTCTTTGCATTTGTTAACACAAAAACAATAAAGGAAATACCAGATTACAGAGAAAATAGTAGGGGGTTACCACTGGATGTTGTATTACATAACGTTATCTTCGTCTTTATTACTCAGTTATACAGATGGTGGCTCGTTCAATTAATCAATTTTCTCCACTTCACCTCCGTTGTTCTACCACCCTGTCAGTGATCTTCCCACTGGTAATAATTGCACTTTTAGTTTATTTACTCCCTCATGCTCTTACTTTGGGCAGAGACTTGGCTGCTTCTAAATATGCTGTATATTACGTGGGTGTACACAAATTACTATGGCAGGAAGTGGAGAAGCACCCTTTGGCAAGCCCTCACAGCCATTGGGTGTCCGGGTGTCTGGTCGGGTAGGCGGGGTTACACAGCGAACCACCAGGCTCTGTCAGCACGTCCATATCTATAGGCTCAGGGGAGTCTTCAGGGCCATCCCTGGGGCCGGGCAGAGTGCCTGGCATGACCTGGGGACTGGGCAGAGCTCCGGAGGAGGGGCAGAGTGCCTGGCACACCCTGGGGGCCCGGGCAGAGCTCTGGGGGTGGGACAGAGCGCCTGGCATGCCCCAGGTGCTGGGTGGAGCTCCAGGGATGAGGTGGAGCACCTGGCACACCAAGGGGGATGGGCGGAGCACCTGGCATGCCACGGAGGCAGGGTGGAACACCGGGCATGCCCCAGAGATGGGGTGGAGTGCCAGACTCATGGGCATGGGGGGCGCTCCCAGGTGGATTCAAGTCTGTGGGACCGCCGCTGCAGACTCCTGGACTCTGTCCGATGCTGCTGCTCTGTGGCAGGCCCAGTCTAGGTCCTCAGGGCTCTCATGCAGCCCACAGAAAGGCCCCTCCCCCGTCTCCCCCTACATGCCTCCTATGACACTTTGGAGACTATCCCCTCCCAGCTAGAGAGGCAGGTCTACACCCTAGTTCCATGTCTTCGCCGCATCCCACCACGCCATCTCACTGGGCATTGGGTGCACTTAGCTGCTGGGCACAAGTGGTGTGAGGTCTCCTCCACCTGTGCTCACCGTGGTAGTCCATGGTGTGTACTAAGTTTAGTTATTAGTTCTCAGAAAGAATTGGAGGATTTTCTCAGGTCTGCTGTGTAGAGTATGATGTTGTCTCTCAGGTTCCAGGACTGCTGCTTTTCTTGTAGTTTGATGCTATGGGTTCGTACATTTTTCATATATGCAAGCAGTGTGGAGTCTCTCTTGGTGCTCATATTAGTAGTTTAGGGTGAGTCCTGAAGCCCATTGACTCAGCCTGTTGTTGTCAGGATCACATGGTGACTGCTTGATCTACCAGGACTCACGGTGCTTGGAGAGGGAGTTGAGGGTGGGAGCTGAAGCCTGGTAACTCAACTCATGCTTCCTGCTTGGTGTTGGAGTGAGAAGGGCGTGGGGCCGTGTAGCCCGCCTCCATCTGCAGCTCACTCTTTCTGTTGTGCTCCAGCTCCCTTTTGTTTTTTGACTGGATTTCTGAGAATTATTGTGGTCCTGGGGTTGCTTCCACTACCGCTTTCTGCTACTCTTCACTAGTACTTGCTCACACAGTGGGGAGATCTGAGGCCATATCCTTGGGGCAGGCGTAGAACTGGGTGTGGTGGGCTGCTCACTGGTTGTCTTGACTCTGGCCTGCCTCAGGGCACTGATTAGAAAGATTTCTGCAGAGTGGGGATTCTGCCTCAATGGCCTTTGTAACCTCCCATCCTCACACTGGATTCGACCACTCCTTCTGACCTCCACTGCTTCCTTTTTGGGCTGCACTTTCTCCTCTCCAATTTTGAACCAGCTCTCAGGACTTTGCTTTCCTCTGGCCGATTGGGGATGTTTCCTCAAGCAGGGGCCTCTGAGGCTGAAGCTGTGGGTGCCGGAATGAGGGAGCAGGGTGAGGGTGTGTATGGAGCAGTGGCTCCTTCCTTCTCTGCCTCCTCTTCTTCTAACTGCGCCATGGCGGCCCTCTGAGCTTTTTCTCCAGGGGAGGTCTTGTTTGCTCTTTATGAGAGTTTCAATTCCCATTTCAGATCTTTCCTGGGTCCAGAGTACCAGGGCACCCCTTCCTTTCCTTGTCTTTCTCATGTTGCTGTATTTCAGTATCTGGTTGTTGATACTCCAGGGAGATCTTTCTCTGCTGCTTACCTGGTTGCCATCTTACCAGAAGTCCTATACTTTCAATTTAGATATTTATCTTGGAACTCAGCCATAATGTCCTTATTTGCAGAGTAATAAACCAAATGATGTTGTGAACAGATTTGTTGCTCCCATCTCTCAAACTAATCAGAATGCGACATTTGACAATTGGTGTATCAGTTTTCAACTGTTGTTACATTTGCTAACCGAGCACAAGTTGACCAGTGTGGGAACTATGCACAGGAACAAAGCAAAAATTCCAAATTAAGTATTGCAATTTCAAAACAGAGAGTTGTATATTGCAACCTTTGTATTTCAGAAAGTGATAACATTGGCCTCATAAATGGCAAAATAAATAAATAAATAAATATAAATAAAAGCAAACTGGTACTGCTGGTGTCAGCATCTCACCATGATGGAAATACTGATAGGGAAACCTCAACAAAATGGAAGCCTGAGGTGGAAACTTTCAACACCAAAAGCGGAGGTGGAGCGGATGCTGTTGGTGAGTTAGGCAGCATCTATGATGTCACTGAAAACACAAAGCATAGGCCAATGGTTGTTTCACTTGATCCTAAACATATGTGGCATAAATATTTTGGTGGTTTACAAAGAACAAGTGCAAAATTTCATGGAGAAATTTTCTTAGAGGATTGGGATGGAGCTCATAAGAAATCATTTACAACAGAGGAAAAACAAAATGTCTTTGTCTAGGAAACTATGCCAAAAAATTGTGGAGCACACTGATGAGCTGACAGGTGAACAGGCAGGCGCAGCATCACAAAGACCTGCTATGACAATAGGGAAATGAAAATGATGTTAACTGTGCCATATAAAAGAGTACAGGAAAATAAGACATGTGCTATCAGTGTGATACTTATGCATAGAACATGCGGTTGGCATGTGTGAAGACTGCCATGGGTGTGACAGTTGAAAGAAGCTTATTTTGTGGTACAGTTCCATTGGTGTTTTCATTGTAGTTCATATAGGAATTTCTTTCTGATGTCCTTTATGTTTTGTAAGGAAGTACACAGCTGATGTGAAAATGTTGATGTTTATTCTAAATGCACAATACATACTAAGAATTTAGTATTCTATTTTATTGATAGTTTGTGTTGCTACTAACCACACATTGTATAATATAAGAGCCTCCTGACAAAACAACAAGACCACTGAGAGTATGTCCTATGAAAAGGCCAGGAAAGCAAAATGTACATGTTGGCAGTATAAGCAACATATGTTTACGGAATGTGCTGTTGTGATGTGTGCAGACACATGACACATGACACTGCCTTAGGTTTGATAACTGAAGTAAAGATATTTTGGGGTAAAGTGCCATTGATATTTTTATTGTAGCTCATGTAAGAATGTGCATTGTTGTTCTTTTATAAACTTAGTACAAAAAACAGTGGATGTTGAAAATTTTGATGCTTTTATATAAACCCTCAATAAACATTAAACATTCAATACTTTTTGTTATTTTTTTCCTGCTAAGTACTCATAGTTTAATACAATAAAACTCATAAAATTAAAATTGTTACTTCATCAATAGAAATATTCTAAAGAATAAACATGGATCTGACAGACCCATGTTTGTGAGCTGGATGAAAACATTACTCTTGTGCCCCCAAATCAAATTTTATATTTTATCTGAATACTTACTGCTCTTTGAAATCACCTTTTTGTTCCCTTCTGTCTTTACTCACTCTACTGCACAAGAATGTGAGCTTAGAACTCAGCCTCACTCACTGTGTGCCTGTGCTGGAGACAGTCTGGCCCTTAGAACGTGGATGCACCTTGAGACCATACTGTTAGGTGAAATAAATCAGATGCACATGTGTAAACATCACATTGTTTCCCTCGTGTGAGAAACTGAAAGAGTACACAGGGACCAAAATATACACTAGATAATGTGAAATGGGAAGAAATTGTTCAAAAGGAAAGAGGAGCTTGGGGGTTGGGCAAGGAGAAAGGAAGGAAGGGAAAAGGATAAAATGGAAACAAAGCTTTGTAAATAGGGAGGGAAGAGGGTTTGAAGGGAGAAGAAGAGAATGGGGAAAAAGAAGAAACAAAATATATCAGGTATGGATACCAATTCCCTGTGATGAATGTGATCATTAGGTATATCTAAAGTATACCAATAAACTTAATTAAATAAAAGATGGGTTACTAAAGTGAAACAACATGTTCTCAGAATGGATAAGAACAAGCCTGAAAACATGCCTGACTGCCCTAATTTCACCAGCTTGGGTGTCTACTTCTGTGGTCTTCTTGGGTCATGACTTACTGGCCTCTTCTGTTTGTACTCAGTCACACATGCAAAGTTCAGGGGGTGCTGTGATGGTCACACAGCCCTCAGACAAGCAGCTGCACTCTCTAGGGCCTGCCCACAGCTGTGGCAGTGGCCCTGGTTTACAGTCATGAGCTTTGTATTCAGGCACCGCAATAGGTCTGGGTGGGGATAAGAAAAAGGGCCACCTCCAGGCAAGCACAGACACAGGATGGGTGACTTAACAAGCTAATGATACCTTTGTGCTAAGAAAAGTGCCCCTTCCTCTGGAAAGCACTGCCCTGTGCCAGGATGTGCAGCTTGGCACATGGAGCACCCACTAACCTCAGCTCCCTTAGCCCCACTGCTGGGTGCCTTCATGCTGTGACTTTGGACTGCCCAGGTACCTAGGCCATGCAAGGTACCACAGGAAAAGAGAAACTTCCTGGTACCTGAGTCAGGGAGTTTAGAGTGTACTGGGGAGTGAACATGCAAGAAAATACGTCTAACTAATTCACTCTAGTTTTAGTAGCACTGCACAGCTTTATTTACCCAACCAAGGTCAGGCCAGAAGCTCCTAGCACTTGATACCTGGGCATAAGCCCCAACCACAGGAGCCTGTTGTGGATTTCCTGATTCTTCTGCAATGAACACATTTCCAAGTACTGCATGGCTTGTTTGGAGTTCAGGTCATTCCCATGGTGTAGGGTCTCATATTGGAGTAGGAGGGCCTGAGAGTCACTTTTATTCTTTTAAATTTTATTTTAAAGATAAAAGAATGAAAACATATTAACAAACACAGAGACATAAACAAAAGAACACAAAAACAATAAGAGCAATACAGAATTTCAGACAAGGTGATAGGAAATTAACAATGGCTGTTGTATTACATATTGTTATCTTCAAGTTGGTTATTCAGTTAGACAAATATAGGCACAGAAGACTGGCCAAACAATTAAACATTAACTGCTCCTTTCCATAAAGCAATAGAAATTAGTAGTAAAATCATCTTAGCTGTCCTTCTTTCTTTTCTCTTTTCCCTCTTCCCAGTTGTTCTTTCCTTTTGAGCAGTTTCTTTCCCTTTCACAATAGTGTACTTTTTAGATTTTATTTATTCTTTCAGGTTCTTACACTAATGAGACAATATGGTGTTTACACATGTGGATCTGATTTGTTTCACTTATGAGTATGGTCTCTAGTTGCATCCATTTACCTATACAAACTTCGAGTTTATCTTTCTTTACAGCAGAGTAATACCTCATTGTATAAAAATACCACATCTTTTCTACCTACTGCTCAGTGGATGGGCATTTGAGTTGTTTCCAAGGTTTAACTATTACAAATTGCTCTGCTATAAACATGGGTGCACATACATTGCTGTGGCATGATGTTTTTAGTTCTTCTGGAAAAATACCCAAAAGGAAAATAGCTGGGTTGAATGGGACCTCTAACTCTACCTTACTGAGGAATCTCCAGACTGATGAGAGTTACTATTTTGAAGCTGTTCTTCATAGTGGCATTCTGAGAAGCCCTTTCTTGGAGTCCCCAGAGCACATGGAAATCACCCCCTCAACACATCATGACATCTTTAGAATAAAGTGTGCAGCAGAAAGACAGAAGCCCACACATCACCCTTCTGCTCTGAAATCATGAGGGGCTGGAGACGGGCCTCCAGCACTGCCTTAGATCTCCAGCACCCATCCCTTTCTTTGTCCCCTCAGTCCTAAGGGTGGCAGCTGACCCTGAAGTCTCTGACATGTGCCACTCCAGAAGCCCCAGTTTACTGTTTGCACTGAAACTGTTGCACGGTTTGATCTTAGGCCAACAGCTTCACCTCTGTGCATCTCCGTTCATTTACCTGCAAAATGAGGAGCTGAGTTCCGCCAGCCACAGAGCACTTTTCACTCAAATTTTCTCGGATTCTGTGGCTGAATCATTTCAACTTCATCCCAATTTCTTGGGATCAGCCTACAAGATTGTTGAATTCTCTCCTCTGTGGATGTCTTTTTACCTCTTAGTCATGTTGGAACGTTCTCTCTTAACAACATCCCTTCCTCAAAGCAGCTTCCCCAAAGCCTAACTGCAGTTCAATGATTTTTTTAGTTAGACTGGTTTTTCCAGAGACGATTTAGGCATCCCGGATGATATCACATCTTTCTCTCGAGGCAGCCTATGGGAACTTGGCTCAATACTGTTTAAACGCTCCTTCAACCCTGTGAGTGTGTGTTGAACCACTTTTCTCTCTTAGTGCAAAGCTGCACATTCCAGCTCTGATTGCTGTCGAGTCAATATTCCGTCTACACAGTCTTCCCGGTATGGAGCAATCAGAGCAATCATAAAAAGAAGAGACTAAATGGGTAACAGATGCAATGTGCAACCTAAGGTGAATGATTGTGGGTAAGGAAGCACCATTACTCACCCCACAGACATGCAGCTGGTACCCAAGGCGTGGTTTTTATGGGAATGTGGAGCACACCCTCCGCCAACCTGGAGTATCAGAAAGAAACACTGTTTTAATGTTGGGGAGACTGATGAGACACTCAGTGCTCTTCCTTCGGACGTACACACACCAGTTTAAATCATGCTTTTGGGCAAGAACGTGATTAAGCTTTACGCTAGATCAGTCTAATTCATATGATTTGGGGGCTGGATGAGCCTAGCAGTTGTTCTGGGTCCTCACACGTGAGCCAAGGTCCTGTAGTGAGACAAGAGGGCGTCCTCTGAAGCCATGAGCTGCTAACCTAGAGTTCGTGCTTTTCTGCGATGGTAAAAAGAGAAGGAGACAACGTGGCCACAGGTAACGCTGCTGGGCTTTCCATGCGCAAGCACGCTTAGCCGTCACTCATTTCCTTCGATTTGTAACTCGGACTCCCGGGAGAGAACAGAGAATAATTTTGTGATTGTTCAAGTCAGGGGTGTTAATACGCATGTTTGCTGGGCTCCGCGGCTGTGCCGGCTGGCCTTGGATGAGAAGTTGCACGCGCTCTCTGCTGTGTTTTGAGCGGGGCTGGCGTCTTTGCTGCAGCACCGAGAGCAGCTACTGCTGTGGTGGCTGGGGCCCGAGTGTTCCAAGCTGCCAGGGGTGTGAAGGCCTCGGCCTTTCTCGCAGGAGCTGGTCTATCGCCAGAGAGCATCCCGTTGCAGCTGCCCCTCGTCTGTATCTCCTCGGAAAATGCTAGCGCTGCTGACCCCGCTGAGTTAGGACACAGTATGACAAGCCTAGCCAAGGCCAGTACCTGGATCTGTTTTAAATATTTTTAAAAATTTTAATGTAGGTAGATATTAATAAGGAAAATGTAACGACACTTGTCTTCTATAAAAAGTAAACATTTCAGCAGAAAATAATTAGAGAATGACAATGGTTAATATACTGTTTATCACAATCTTAAAAGAATGGTTAAAATGTTACTCAGACTACATGGCACAGACAAAACGATTCTCGTAAGGAAGAAGCAAACAAAATGACAAAACTTTTTTTGGATTGATCAAAGAAACTAGTAGTATAAACAAACCAAATTAACATTTATCTTAAAATATTTTCTAAACAACAGAATAGATAATTTGAGGATATACTTGAATTCTTTTGCCTCCCCTCTCTCTCTTGATTCTTATTGTGATTTCAAATTGAATCCATTTACCTATTAATACCTCATGTTTATCCTTCTTTATGGCAGTATAGTACTCCATTGTGTATAAATACATTATCTTTATCCATTCATCTGTTGATGGATATATATATACTGTTTCCATGTTCTAGATATTATAAATTGGAGTTCAGTGTTCTTGGTGCTGAGACTGGATCCCACCAATCCCAGGGACAAATGTAGACAAAACTGCTCTGAAAGTAAGGTTCACTGCCAAAGAGGCCTCATTTTCTTTCTAAATTTGTTTTCTTTTAAAGGATCTCCTATTTCCATTCTTTCTCTTTCAGCTTGGTATCATTATTTATATCCTCCTTTTAAAAATATCCTTTCAATAATGGATCTAATAAATTCACTTACATTGAGTTATGTAGGGCAGATAGAAGCATGTCTTACATCAACATCATTTGAGAACCAAAGATAACACATGATAAGGGGTGGTGTCCCGTGTAGCTTACATTTAAAAGCAGATAAACCCATACATCAAAAGAGAGACATCTAATTGCACAGTTGAAGACATCAGGGGGTTGGTCAGGAACCTTCTAAAAATCCCAGAAAAGTGTCCCTCCCTCCGTAAGTGCACACTCATGGTCAGCCTCGCCTGACCTGTGTCTCAGAAACAGACCTCAGCGAACCTCTCTGCTCCCAGGAACTAGTCTTTCGGCTGGTCTTCACTCTGGCTCAGCTTGCTGAGAGTTTATCTTCTCCATCAAGGCAAAGTAGGTCTAATTTTACAGAAGAAAGGTATTCATCGTGTCATTGTATAAATAACTGAACTGCAAATGAGAACAAATTGTGGTGTAAACACATACAATATACTTTTCTCTTCCACTGCACCTTTAAAATATATTTTGTGGGAATCTTTTATAATGTCCTGGATGAGAACTTTGCAGATCTTCGGACTTCTTTTTTATCTCTCCACTAACTTCATGTCATAGAGATGATCTTAGTTCACTAATCAGAATGTCTGGAAGACCTTGATTAAAATTATGGAGCCATTTTAAATGAAATCATCCTGTATTTGCAGTTCTAGGGAAGAAATGGTTCACAGAGGGGTCCGAAGTGCTTCTGTGAACCTTCTTATCACTAGGATTTGCATAACGAAGGCCATAGCCATTCCTGGCTTCTTTGGGAAAAGAGGGAATTGGAATGGCAATAGCACTTTGCAGCAAAACATCTCCATCTTCTTGTTTTAATGCCCAGTTTTCATCCTCTTGACACTATTGAAGGAGCCATGGGTCGTGGAGCTAAGTTCCCCATCATATCTTTGTAAATTATGAATTTAAATAATTGTCCCTTATTCCTCATAGTTAAATAATTGTCCTCATTGATAATTGTATCTGCTCTAGAGATACTTCCTTTGAAACTAGGACAGTAGTAATCCCACTTTATAGTTCTGCTATCAATGCACTGATCTTTCCCTTAGTGATTTTGACTGGTAAGTTGGGGTTGGGGTTTGCAGTGATAGAATGTTAAGATCCTCTTCATCCTTTAGTTGCAAACACAGAACTGACATCCAGGGATGACCCGTGCATGGATTATGAAGGTCAGTCATTGATTGGTCACCAGTGTCCCTCCATAAAGACTCATATTTGCTGCTCAACTAAACTTTTTTTCTACACCCCAAGTCCACAGTGCAATCTGTACTCATTGCAATCATCACCATATTTCTGTAAATCTCATTCTTATAATCTGGGAAGCCAAATAGTAAAAAACCATTTTAGTTATGAACTTAATTAAAGATGAAGTGAAGATGTTCTTTTCATTGTGCAAGTCAACAAAAGAAACACTAAAATCAGTCCATGGTGTCACTGCACCAGTGCAGCAGTCCACTGGCCCACATCTGGTTGTTTAAAGTCATGGCAGGCACATACATGGTACCCAGAACAGCAACCCTGGGGCGGGCGGGATTTGTCAGGGGCAACAGTCATCACAGCCTATCAAGAGTGTAAGAGGGAAGGTAGGAGACAAAGTGCTACACTCCTTTCCTTGCCACTAGGTCACTGGCCAACATGAGCCTTGTCTTGTTTTCTCTTCTCTTCTCTTCTCTTCCCTTCTCTTCTTTCTCTTCTGCCTTCTCTCTTCCCTCCCCTCCCTTCCCCTCCCTTGGCTGAATGTTTCTTTTTATTCTTTTCTGTCTTATTTTTCACCTTTGCAAGGGCCCATTTTGTAGAATCCCATGAATGCATGAGATGTCACTGTGGATTTGCTAAGATATTATCACCACTTCTCTGTGTTGTTTCACATATCTGTTGATACACATTTTATTAGTCTTAATCTACAGATACTAATTCAATTAATCCTCCAAAAGACTGGAGTAGTGAAGAAACTAGCATTTTAATTCTTGTTCAGCAGAAAAATCGAGAAACTCCTCTGTTGTCACCTTACCAGTGTCAGATAAAGCCTCCCACCCTGAATGTGGTTCTATGTTTATTTCTTCACTCTCACATACTTTCTTATGATGCAAACTATTTCTCTAGTATCGGGCAAGACCACTGAGGCTGGTGATGAAGTCAGTGGCACAATCCCAAAGTGGTCAGCTGAAATTGAGAGATAAGAAAATAATGGTGACCTTCCTTGGTCAGTAAGTCTCGGTGTAACGGAAGCATGAACAGTGAATCCCTATGCTGCTGTTGATGTCCACAGATTTGATGCTACTCTTCCTTTCAGGAAGTGCGTTTAGCTCTGCTCCCCCTGAGCACGCAGACTTAGTGACTCACTTCTGGTGAGTAGCACATGTTGTCTGTGATGGTGGATAACCTCATAAATGTCACTGGAACTTCAGCCTTTGTCTCTTGGGTCCTGCCCCTGGAGGAAGGCTGCGTGTTGGTATCGGGGCACCCCAAGCAGCCCGTAGAGCACCCAAACATAGCCCTGGAGCCCTCTTGTTAACACCAAGTAAGGAGCGATACTGGAAGAGCTTCTCCAGCCCCTTCCAATCATCCTGATTGCTGTAGCCTCACCCAGCATTCTGACTACAGCGTCACAAGAGCCAGAACCAGAACTGTCCTGCTGAGCCTTTCTTGGACTTCTACTCCATAGAGATCATGAGATAATCTTTGTCGCAATTCCCTGACCCATGAGGGGGATTCACTATGTAGGATGGATAACTGAAGACCTGAGGGTGTGGGTGTGTCTGTGGTGTCAGAATCAGGAGCAGCTCAGTAAATGGAGGAAAAGGGACTCACAGCTGTCAGGTGTGAGTTTCAGAGAGGGAAGTGGTTGACATGAGCTAGAGTCCCTGGGAAAGCTGCATTTAGCAGTAAAAGTGTTGGAGAATTTGCTGGTGAAGGTAGCCGAAATCGCTGAAGGAGGCTGTCATCTAGGGTTTCTCTTGATGACAGAAAGGGTGCAAAGGAAAAATAAAATACTATTAAAATGCCCTTCCTTAGCATTTGCCAAAAAAATCAATAAATCTTAGGCACAGATGTAGACTTGGCAGTGAATATTTTCAACACAGGGAAGCTCAGGTCAAACCCAGTTTGTATACCCTAGAGGCTGTTCTCAGTGCAGGAAGAGGATGCCTCCATAGTGGCCCAGGGTCCTGCCCTATCTGCTGTGCTGTCCTATGTCCTGCCTACACCTATGCAAACAGATCCTGGACCATCTCTCTCAGAGCTACTTAATTTAAAAGTATCCTCTCTTTTAGCCAGAGTCCGCACAGGTCTTCCCCAAACCCCAGAATGCTGAACGTGGGTCAAAGGGTCTTACGAACAGCAGGACCCTGTTCTCAGCAGAGTGATCCAACTACCACAGAGAATTTGCATCTGTTAGCAAGTGCATGAACAAATAAGCCTCAGGCAGATGAATCCAATAAACAGGGGCAAGGGAGAGAAAACCCACTTGCCATAGAAGTGCCTTTCTGTATGAATCTAGTTTTGTACTCTGCCTTCCACACTATGGAGCTGGGGAATAGAATGGAAACTTGTGTATCTTTACATTGTGTATGTTTACTGGGAATTGAATTTAGGGTCACTCTACCAGTGAGTCACACCCGCAGCCCCTTTTGTGTTGAGAGAGGATCTCATCAATTGCCCTGGCTGGCCTTGAGCTTGTGGTCCACCTTCTCCAGCCTCCCAAGACGTTGGGATGACAGGTGTGTGCCACTGCGGTAGGCACTTTAGATTTTTTGAGATGAACTTTAACCTGTAAGAGCTGAGGGGAGAAGGTAAATTTTGTGTTTACAGCCAAGACTTTGAAGTCAGGCTGGCTCCACTCAATCCTCCTGGCTTTAGATGGTCATTTAAGTTTTTGTAGCTTCAGTTTTATCATCTATAAAATGGGAATAATGGCACCAGCCTCTGAGTATTATCTTAAGAATGTAATGAGATCACGTCTGTAAAACCCTGAAAACAAGGGGAGACATCAATAAAGTAAAGCTTTTTTGTGTGTTTTTCCCCCAAGGAATTATGATTTCTCAGATGACAAATGAAGCAGAAAATTAAGCCACTATAAAAGTTTAAGCCATTATCTGCTCTGGATGGTCTCTCTTCCTTTTATTTGTAGTAGTAATAGTGTACTCAAAATATCCCAATCCTTCCTTCACCCCTTATATTTGCCATAACTGTTCAACCAGTAACACGAGTTTCCGCCCCGGCCTCATTCCCGCGTCAAGTGCACATTGGCCCCAGGGTCTTGGGATCTACTGCTCTGTCTGCTTCAGAGTCTTTTCTGTCTTATAGTCACACCTCCCTTTATTGAAATTACTTTGCAATATAAAACTTTGATAAAGGTCTTTCCCTTATCTGTCTGTATCTTTCTTTATGACCTTTATTACTATGTAGTAGATAGGCATACTTCTTGTTATATTTTCTGTCTTTTTTACCAAAATGTAACACTCAGGAAAGAAAACACTTTGTTCCCTCTGTGTCCCAATGTATAGCAGCTAATGGGCACTCAAATATTCCTGAAGAATGAATGAATGAATGAATGAATGAATGCAGTTCAGGTGTCACAAGGTTGACAGTGCATAATGTGATAGCTTAACAATATCTTATGATTTACTTATCTGCATTTGCCCATTTTTTTCTTTCTCATCTGGAATGTACTAACTCAGTACAGTGGTACCTTAGTTCATGAATATTTCTGTTTGCAGACAGTTCAGTTCACAAATGAAAGTGTTCAGCAAAATTTTGCTTCTGTTCCCAAACTCCACACTGGGTGACAGACATGACCATGGCCATCTTTCCCACAATCATAAAACAAATTAAATCCTATACCAAGGTACCGCTGTATTTCTTAGTCATACTCAAAATCAAGTCCTGGTTCATGTCCCAATTTCCCTCAGAATGGTTAATTCAAATGGTGCAATTTACATCAATACATCTCTCCTCCGACAACCCCAGGAACAGATTCTGATGAATGAGAAAAAATTGTACAATAAAAGCCATCCCACTGACTTTTGATGTCTGGGAAAGATGCATCGGAGTTGGGTATATCTGGTAGATCTCTCCAACAGAATCACTTGGGAGCAAGAGGAAGCACTCTAATCTGGCCAAGTGTTTGCAGGTATGGCTTCTTCTTCTACCCTCTAGTGCCATCATGTCCACTGTGGGTCCAGGAACTAAACAACTGATTTCAGTCAGTCCCTAAGTCCCCAGAGGTCATTGCAAATTTGAGGCTGTTCAGCTAACATAACACTGCCCTGTGAGGAGGAAGATACCATGCAAATTGTCATAATCTTGCTTTAGACCCTGAGGAGCCAGGAAATTCCTCAGTCATCACACAGTGAGAAGTTATAAGAATGCCATGCACTTCCTGCGGGTAGAAAGTTGGCTCAAGATCAGGCACTTGGGATTAAATCCTGTCCATGTTTCTTCTCAGCTCTTTCCTGAGCAAGTTTAATTTGCTCAAATTTTCTCAGCTACCAACCATAAGGACCAAGTGACTTATGTGTGTGTGGGATGAATTTTCAGGCTCTAAAGAACTCAAGAAATGTAAGCACAGTGGATGCCCTTGCGCTCACCAAGTGGGCTGGCAGCTGTGCTATGCTGTACTCAGCAATGGCTCTCAGAGTGCTGAGCTGCTGAGTGCTACGGCAGACCTTCCAAGTACTTTGTTCATTCACCAGGGTGACTGTAAGAGTCAGAAACTTAGTGGTTTAAATGAGAGAAATCTATCATTGTAGGGCCTCTTTGGTTTCTCAGCATACCTGGGGGAGGAATGGCAGTGGGAATGAGGAAAAGATACACAAGAGACAAGAGCTGGGTCAGGTGAGGCCTCTTTACTGGATGGGTAAGAGGACCTCAACAACAGCAGTGGCGTTTATTTCCACTCTTGCAAAGTTAGTATCACGAGACACAAGGTTAGTCATTAGTGACTAATGACAGAATTGTCCAGGCAGGATGCTTTTCTAAAGACTGCGGTACTTGACTGCTTGAAGCACTGTGGCCTTATCTTGCCTCCATACATATAACCAATTTCCAGCTCCAGCCAGCATATCATCTCCTGTGGTCATTCTGGAGGCCAGACGTCCAAGACCGAGGCATCGGCAGGATGGCTTCCCTTCAAGAGCTGTGAAGAAAATACATGTCATACCTCTCACTGAGTGTTCAGGAGTTGCCAGCAGTTGCTTGCATCCCTTGGTGATCATAGCCTCCCCTTTCACTCCCTCCCTCACACAGTGGTCATCGGCGCACGTATTTGTGTCCAAACTGCCCCTTTGAGAACACCAGTCATGATGCATTAGGGCCCATTCCGTGGGCTTATCTAAACTAATTGCATCTGAAACCATGCTGTATACAAGTAAGGACATTCTCTGAAGAATGGGGGTTAGAACTTCAACATATGAATTTTATGGGAAACAAAATCTAGCTTCTGACAAGGGTGATCCAGAACCTTTTATCCTTTGGGTCACTGAGGGGAAAGGCTTTGTTGCTGGGTAAATTATCCTTCCCTTGGGTGTGTTCGCTTTCCTCTGCCCGCTACCTATACTTCCATAGTACCCTCCCTGTGGTTCCCAACTTCAGCAGGAGGGAAGAGCTGGTCTAGCCAGGGGGTTGCACATTTCACTGAATCATACTGATTACAAAATGCAGACGGGGACTGGGACTGGGACTCAGTGATATCGAGCTTGCCCAGCATGTGTGAAGCCCTGGGCCTGCACCCCCAAACTGCAAAAACAGATAAATAATACAATAGATGAACAAAATCTAACTTTTAGTTTGTTGTGTTGAGTAACTGAAGTTCTATAGACAATGTGTCCTTTTATCCCCAGTTCCAGGGGCACTGGCACATTTCTGCCATCGCCCTGCTCTCGATAAGCCACTGCCAGGCCTGGCCATGAAAATCGCAGCTTACCCATGAGAATGGCACCACCTGTGTCCCAGGGGCTCCTCAGGCCCTATGAAAACAAAACTCCAGCAAGATTCATATGCAAGTGAGTGAACATGCCCTGATATGTTCGTTAAGAAAAATTATCTGAGACTTTGTATGAAGGCCAAGAGAGTGCGACATGACCTTTCCAAGACATAACCAAGTGCAGTTTGACAAACCCACCTACAGATTATTTAGCTGTCTGTAAGATGTTCTTTCTGTGCCTCAACTGCTTGTTAATTAAAGGGGAACATTCCAAAATTTCATGTCAACCTATAAGCCTCATACAGTAGGAAATTAAGTCAGTAATCAAGCAATCTCATTCTATTTTTTTTAACTGCCTATAAATGCCAACTTCCTTAAAAATTATTTTGACCAAGTTTTCCAGCTTACTGGGCCTGTAATTGAAGAGTTTATATACCTCGTTCACAGGTCAAAATGCACCTATCAAAAGTAAAATGCAATGGGTCAGCCTGCACCCCATGTTACAGTTTGCAGCTTATTTCCTGTGGAAACTGCTCAGTGTCCCAGTGTGGCTGATGGAAATATATTCTTCTGTAGAAAATATTTTAGTTCTTTCTCTTTCATTCCTTCCCTAGTTAAAAGCAATTCCATTCACTGCTTCACATTTCTCTACTCCATCTGAAAAAGAAGGCGACAGGAAGTGAGAGGGGAATGTTCCTACATGTACAAGAGGGACTTGGAACTTGACTGTGAGTACAAAATACAGCAGTGTCCTACAGGCCATCTGTATGCCAAGACCTCACTGCTGGGCTACTGGTGCTGGGCAGAGAGGGGTGTTGAGCTCGCACTGATAGAAGAGCCAGGAAAGATACTAACTAGGGAGCCCTTTGTTTCCTCTGGAACTTTTTCTGGGGTTCTTAAGTATTCAGCCTCTTGTTTTTCAAAAGCTTCCTAACAGAAAGTCGTGAGGTGTGGTGGCTGATTCCTTGTTTCACTAAAATTAAAATTTCTTTCAAATCTCCAAAGTCCATCGTTGTTGTGTGCATTTCCAGGTTTTGGTTATGTAAGCAATCAAAGTGGAAGGTTTGGAGAAGACCCTTATACACTAGATATAAGGTATTAGGGTAAATTGTGAAGCAGACTACTGGTGTTTCAAAGAAGACAGCCAAAGTCAGTTCCTCCCTTAGCCTTCACCAGGGATATAAGAGGTTTAGATGGGCACAAAGGAGGCATCTGTGGCGATAGTGTCTTTGCAGAGGGCAGCCATGAATCCCATCCACCATTCCTCTGCATAGAGGAAGAGCAAGAATGCTTCCTCCTGAGACAGCACGTTTTTAATAGACCTACACAGAGAGCTCATCTGTGTGCCCTGAGTTGCAAGGAATGCAGTAGTTTTTGGATATAGATTAGATTTATATTAAAAAGAATCTTTCGCTCGAAATCTTAATGGGGTCATGTGCCTTGCCTGCTCTTTGATGTACCTATCACTCTGTCATGAGACTTGATTTGCCATTGGGATACTAGTTGGTGTGGCTCAGGCAGGGCTTGGGGTGTTATGCGTGGCAGGCACACCCCCTTGCTTTGTACCTCTGCCTTTGTCACAGAACATGGCTGTCCATCACCTGCATCCAGGGAGAATAAGTGATAGATTTGTGAGATAGCACTGACCAACTCACAGGTATGAGAACAAATCATTGCTATTTTAAGCCAGTAAGACTTGGGGTGGTTGTTACCCAGCACCTTTGTGATGATAGCTGACTGATATGGGACAAGTACTTTAACAGTAAGAACCTGGGGAGCTGCTGCTCACCATGTTGAAATCAACCTTTATGTCCAGTCTGTCATGGCCCGTGATGGCGAACCTTTTAGAGCTTTCAATGATGCAACCAGCCCACTGCAGGACGCGTGCCATAAATTCGCCACCACCAGTTCAGGAAAAGATGTGCCTGAGTGTTTCCTGTGGATCTGACACTTGCTCTGTGCCACACAAAGGCAGTAAATGATGTGGAATACAGTGCAGAAGTTGCTGTTTTGAGGCCAGCATGGGGCTTGTGAAGAAAGGCTGGCAGCCTGGCTGGTGAAGAAACAATAAGCTCTTATTAGATTTAAACAGTTTATTACTCACATAGGAGCAAACAGCCACAGTGCCAGCTCTGTGTCCCTTGTACCACAGGACTGTACTGCAACAAAAGGGGCATGATGATAGCCCGGGCCTCGAAGGAGTGAAGCAGTTTCTCACCTGCAGCTGTCTCCAAGGTAGGAGTGCGACAGCAAGGCCTGAGCCTGGTCAGAATCCAGGAGCCAGTGAGGAGCTGGCTTGTGGCAGCCACCCAAGAAAATCCACAGGCAAGTAAGAGCTGGCCTCGAAACAGCAACTTCTGCGCTGTCTGCTGTCGTTAGCCGGCAGCTCAAAAGTGTTTGAATGTGCTGCTACTGAAGTATTTCCAGATTCCAAAATTATGAGCAAATTCTTAGGTGCCAAGATGAAATCTCTGACAGTGATAACCAAGGTACTGGCTGCATTTATTAATATAGAGTTTATCAAAGATCTTTTGAAGGCATCACAGTCATTAATGCAAGTGATCACACTGCAGGAGAAAAGTTTCTTCTTGCTTTTGCAATATTTTTGATGTTCTAGTGAGAAAGCTCGCTTCCAAGGTTCTTGTGAATAAAACCCCTTACAGATAAGAATCCAAAAGTAACAGCAAATCACTGCAGGAACATGATGGAGGGGTTAGGACTTCATGAGAAACATTTTGCTGCTTTGGGGAAGGAAATGCACACACACATTTTCATGAGCATTTGCAGAACTGTAAAAATGATGCTCATTCAGTGTTGAGACAAAACATACATGAGTCTGTGTAAAGTTGTCCTGTCTGTATTCTACAAAATGCCACCCGGACACTATCTGATACCTTTTCTATTAACACTGAATTACTTGTCATGAAATTCTCACCCTTTGGTGTTTATATTGTTTGAACTGAGCCATGAAAGGATTTTTTTTTTTTGAAATTTTGTGGGCATTTTGTGTTCGTCAGTTCTTGAGTACTCCTCTCTCACAGATATGGTTGGGGGAGTCCTTAGCTTATTTGCTGCCCTGAACTTATACTTTAATTCTGAGGAAAAGACTGCTAAAATTCTTGACTTTTTCAGTAATTTATTGAGGGAAGCCTACTTCTTGTTTCTTACCACTTACAGTTTTCAGTATCTCTTTAGCAAAGAGATTATGCAAATGACAAGAATAGCAAATGATATTATATTAAAGCTTCCATTGCTTAAAGAAACTCATTGAATGTGTTAGAGAAAGAAACGTCAGAAAGATGTATCCCTTTAAATACCCAGGCTGTTCTTATGGAGACAAACAATTATGAACAGGAGAATAAATTTTAAATTAACATGGATAATTACTACAGGACTTGTTATGTCATGGGAATCTCATTAATGAATTTCATCTTTTGAGGAATTTGATTATTATATATGTATGTTACTAAATTCTGTTCTAGCAATAAAGGTTACATGTGATGACCATGCAGCCATTAAGAAATGGTTAATGAAGAGATTCAGGGAAATATGTAAGAATGGCAAAACAAGTTATTATGCCATGAAAGATGGCATTATGTGTTGTAATAAGTAACACTGGCAGGGGAGTTCTTGGAGTTAACTTGACGCCAGCATGTTTAGTACATCAGCCCATAATGCTAGTGTTGGGAATGGCTTCTTCTTAATGAACGCTGAATGGACAAAAGAACAAAAGAACTTGATTGTGACCACTGTAGAAACTGTGTTGCAATATAATAGTAACATAGACTGCTACTGCAACATGCTTTAGAAGCAAATTCTGCAAAGCAAAAAAATGGTCAAGAGAGCCGAGTTGTCAGGGAGATATAATTAAAGGAAGAGGTGTGTAATTTCTATTCCCATTAGCTATTCCATATAAAAAACAAATAATTTTAATAGAGCATACCATATGCAGTATTTTTCTTTTATCTCAATTTATAATGCACAAACAAAGTGATTCAAATGTAGCTGGGTGTCTCATTTTTATGTGGTTAATCCAACAAGCTAAAAAATTTACTTGAGAATCAATTTTTTTTTTTACACAAATGGACCATGAACTAAACAGGAAAATATCCATAGGGCCTTCAAGTAGGCCCTAGACCTTTCTAGACCAATGAAAGAAGTCTCATCCCTAGAGATGGGCTTTCAGCCCTGTCTCAATAGCCTGCGGCTGGAAAATGTATATGAAGACAGTCAATTATTTGTCTCATAAATCTTTCAACACTTTGCAACTTTTCTTTTTATTTTTTTTCATCACAGTTTACATAAAGGTCACTTGTGGTTCATTCAAACTGTAGACAAAACTAACACTGACTGAGGCCTGGAAGAAGCAGGCCTCAGAGGAGCTTATGCTGAGCACCTTGGAGTGCACAATCCATCTGCCCAAGGCTTGGCAGTCCCAGGGGCAGCTACAGACAGGCTGCACTGTTAGTGATTCTCCAGGAGCATCAGCACTTCCATTAACAGAGGCCCTAGTTAGAAGTAAACTTCATTCACATAAATATCCTCTAGGGCTTTTCTTACTTTCTTTCTAAAATGCCTCTCCTAATGGCCTCTCAAGAACTTTTACATTTTCTGCCCTTGTTTTAATTTTATACTGAGAAGTATGTTTCTATATCCAAGCCTAAGTGTAGTGTTCTGTTAAATCCTAAGGTCATGCTCTGGCTTCAGGTTAGTGTTAGGAGATGGGATGAGATCAGTCCAGGCAGTTAGCAGGCAGGATCCATAGTGAAATAAGAAAGCACTTCCTGTAGTGGAAATTCTTACAAGGCAGAACAGTTACTGAAGCAGGGTGCCAAGTACCACCAATCAGGAGTCTAGAGATGCCCTGTGGAGAAGCCACCAGAGCTCAGCAGGTTGAACTCATGATACACGTCCATTAAAATGCATGATGGACCTCTATTAGAACAACACCGCCATCATGCAAGGCTTTAGTGGGAAAAGCAGTGGATTTATATTGTTATAGACTTCTGTTAGGATTAGAGTAGTTTCAAGTTTTTGCTTGAAAGAAATCATCCCCTTCAAGTTTGTTCCTGCTTCTGAAAATAAAGGGATACCTTTCTTATAAAATCGTAAGAGTTCAATACATAGCAGACTCTTGCCAAATGCTTCAATTATTCATGCTTTTACTGAGGACCTATTATGGATTAAATGATTTGTGCTTTTATAAAGTTATTCAACCTAAAATATTTACTGAGTATCTACTACAGATCTATGCCTTTGTAGGTACTAAAGTAATAATGAGCAACAAAACAAAACAAAACAAAAAACAACTCTCAAGCCCAGTCTTGCCCGTATGGTAGTTATAGAGGAAACAGGCATTGCTAGACATTACATACCAGTTGTAACTGCAATAGTTGGTACAAAAAGATTATGATGCTGTAAGTATGTGGTAGGGACTTCAGGTAAGCTTTCCCTCAGAAAATTAAGACTGAGGGAAGACCCAGAGGGTAACTAGGTTATGACTATGTGACATATGCAAAGTTGGGAGGCAGCATGGTACATCCCTGGAAAGGAAAAAGTCCACCAACAGATCATGTTGGAAAGTATAAAGGAAAATGGAGAGGTGCAGCACTTGGGTTGCTCTTAATGCAAGGCAGAAGTAGATGATGTTGTGCACTTCTAGTAGCTCTTGAATTCAGTACATACAACTTCATGTACTATCTGTGGACTGACTCAGTGCACAGTAATGGGTTGATTAGATTTTCTTTAATGGCCACTCAATGCAATTATTCATTGACCAAAGTAACCAGATAATAAACAATTATTTCAGTCTTCTTAAGAACACATTAGCTTGATTATAGCAATAATTGGGAAAGATGACCCAGTTAATTGGTTTAGTGGAAAATGGATTTCCCCATATATGCAGAGCTTAATGTAACCTAATATGGTTTGGTTAGAATCTAGTTGGAAATGGAAAGATGTGTTCATGACAAGCTAGTGTAGGTTTTAAAATTATGTCTTTGTTTATGATCTTGTAGTACTGATCTCATATTGACCTGGTATGACCTGATCTATTATGCATGGTTTCTAGGGGACATGTCATATATCTGTCAGAGTTCCTTCACCAGCAATGCAAACATCAAGGGTCTGACAAAGATATTCCACTGTAGTCTGAGCAAACTGAGACACACAGGGAATGATTCCTACAGTGTTCCTGGCCAAGTCTGGTTGGGTAAGGCAAGCACACATTTGAAATCACATAAATTGGAGTTTGAAGCTAAACTGGGCCATAAGCAATGTGAGTCTGGACAAATGACTTAAGCTGTGCAGAGCCTAGGGTTCGTTGTCCATAAAATGTGGATTATAATACCCATTTCTCAAAATAAGATAAGCTACGCAGAGGCATATATCCAATGATACTTATTAGCTTCTTTCCCTCTCTTATAGGTCACCTGAAGATCTTAAATGAAAACAAGAGAATTTAAGGTCCCAAACAGCAGTCCCCAAGTACAGAAAGGAGCTTCATAAGTAATGATCACAGAGTCCCATGGGGGAAAACATCAGGGCAGGACTAAGCAGAGAGAGTTTCCCATCCTCTCATTTAAAGAAGTCAAGGGTTAGGGATGTGGCTCAGGGGATGAACATGTTATTTGCATGTGAGAGGCCCTGGGTAAACCCCAAACTCCATAAACAAATTAAAAATATAAAAATAAAAACAATGAAGAAGAAGGAGGAGAAGGAAGGGGAAATGGAGAAGAAGGAGGAGGAGGAGGAGGAGGAGGAGGAGGAGGAGGAGAAGGAGGAGGAGGAGGAGAAGGAGGAGGAAAGAGAGGCCATCCATGGTACTACAACAGATGATCACAAACCGGGTCATTTATGAAGCAGCAGTGCATTTCTCATAGTTCTGGAGACTGTGAAGTTCCAGATCAAGATGCTTCTGTTCCAGCTCTGGTGACGACTTTGTTGCTGTGTTCCTGCATGGCAAAGGCAGGAACAAAAGGGTTGCATAAGAAAACGTTCTCGCCTAGTCTGTCAGGAGACCTCTATGTGAAAGCTCCACTCTCGTGACTTAGTCACCCTCTAAGGGCCTCACCTCTTATTCTATCATGCTGACACTTAAATTTCAACATATGAGTTTAGAGGGGCACATTCAGACCACACCAGACGCTAACAAGACCAATATGCAAAGCGTTGTCCTTTGTTCTTCAAACAAAAGACAAGCACTGGACAAATTCTTTCATTTCTTCAGCTCAGAAGACATAAACTCAAAAGGCACAACTTGTACTAAAAGAATTTACGCAACGAAACTGATTCCCTTTCTGTTGTCATCTCAGAAAGAAACAGAACTCTCATTCTGGAAAGGCCAGTTACAGTTTTCCAGGATCCAACCAGAGAATTATGTCAGTGCCTACATGGAGCTGGAAGCTGGCTGCAATCTTGTGTTAAAATCATGATCCCATTTAGCCATAGGACTATTAATCTTCTTATAGACTGTTAGACAGCAAACCACAGGCAGTGAAATAACAGCTGGTTGGGAGTGATGAAACTTTAAAACGCACATTGAGAGGCTTGGTGTGAAACCACACCAAAGCCCAGCCTTGGAGCAGAGAGCCTGGTTCTTCTCCCCATAGGCTGGCTGAAAATGCTGAGAACTGGAAAAATCTGCCAGGTGGGTGTGGGAAGTCTGAGATACTTCATTACTCATGTCACTCATCTCGTAAGCCCTGGAAGAGGAAGCCAAAAAAAGAAGAGGCTCCGGGATCCCAAAGTTCTGATCAGCCTACAACCCATTTCTCTCCCTTTGCTTCTCTCTCAGCCTTGTCAGCTGCAATACAGCCATTGGCAAGTTGCCTGGAGCCAGAGCTGATACAGGTCAAAGGGTTTCTGGGCTCAAGCTCTGTGCTGGTTTCAAGAGTGATATCATTGCAGTGAAATATGGCTTCAGATTCCCGGTGCTCCAAAGGAGGATACCAGTGGCCAACACAGGCAGCTGTAGGGGACAATGGAATGAGGGACGGGATGTACCAAATTCTTCCCAGGGAGCCAGGCTTGGGTATTCAAGGTGGGCTTGGGGCGGGTGTGAAATTACACTGGCACCTTCCTGTGAGCCAGCCCAAATGGTTGACACGGAAAAGCAAGCTCTGAATTTGAGTTGGAAATGTTGTCACAGGCAGGGCTTCAGTGTGGGGATGAAAAAATTCCTTGGAAAAAGTCTGCAGAATTTGGTGTCTTTGGTGCAGCACAGCATTTTTTCAACTGCCTAAAAGATGTATGACTTGATAAAAAGCTCTTCAGAGCTTTGCCTTCTTAGATAGTTTCTTTTTCTCCTCTATGGGCATGTGGAGAAATTGGAACCCTCTCCAGTCAATGCTAGTGGGAAAGCTACTTGGAAAATGTCATGGCATTTCCTTAAGAAGGTAAGTAGAATGATCATTGATCCTGCAGTTCAGTCCTGGGTATCCACACTGGGAATGGAAAACATGTTCACAAAACACTCGGATATGAATGTTCACAAGAACGCCGTTCATGATAGCTAAAAATGAAAACAATGTGAAGGTCCAAGAGAAGAAATACAGCTGTGCAACATAATCCCGCTGAGCCGTGAAAGGAGTAGAACACGGACACATGCAACGTGGTGACGGAGTATAAAAGCATTGTGCTAACTGGCAGAAGCCAAACACGGAAGGCTACACTCTGTAGGATTCCACTCAAATTACTATAAGAACAGGCAAATGTATGGAAACAGAGAGTAAAATGCGGCTGCCAGGGGAAGGAGATGAGAAAAGAGAAGGATTGCTAATGGTGCCGAACTTGCTTTTGGGTGATGATGAAGTAGGGCTGGCTGGTGATGCTGATTTCAGTCATGTGGATGCACTAGAAATCAGGGCACTGTGAGTTTTTCAATGATGAATTTTATAGCATGTGAATAATGTATCAAATTCAAGAAGTCTCCAAAGTGGAGACACTCTAGGGATGTATTGCTAGGGACAGAATTTGTATTTGTGTATAGCCTTGGGTAGAAGTGTTTTATTTTGAGCACTTCATGGTGTCTATACAAGCATAATTTTTTGAGGGGTAAAATCATGAATTTATATTAATATAAAATGAATACATAACAGAGGCTTTCTTTGGTTCACTAGATAATAAGCAAACTGGTAAGATGTTACAAGTTCAAAGGAGAATGAAAAGAATGAGAAATATATGATCAACAAGGGAAGATGAAATGAGCTTTCAAATAAGTGTACACCTGGTCTGTTCTCAGGTAATGCATACATTCTTGCGCATGCTCGGCAAGTGCTGTTCCACTGAGCTCTGCCTCCAATTCTAATGAGGGCATTTTATAAGGTGAAATTCACCTCAGTTTCTACAAACCAGAATCCTTTGCATTGTCATTACTTTCCTCTAATTAATAATGTAAAATAGCTCAGAATCAATTAAAGCTTTCTGTAAAACCCACTTCAAAACGCACAACTTTGCTGGGTGTGGTGGTGCACACTATAATCCCAGCTCTCTGGAGGCTGAGGCAGTAGGATCATTGCAAGTTTGAGACCAGCCTGGGCTACAAAGTGAGCTCAAGGCCAGCATGAACTGCATAGTGAGAACTTGTGTCAAAAAAACAAACAAACAAACAAACAAAAACCCCAGAAAAATGAAAACCTCATAACTTTTCCTAGCAGGTCTGAGATAATGTAAGTACTATAACGTTTGAATAAAAGAATGAATTTTAAAATGCTATTGTTTTCATCATAACTGCCACAATAAATAGCAGCTGCGTCCACCAGTCCATTTGACAGACACTCAGGAGTGTGTGAGGTGACCACAGGCTGCGGGAGGCACACGAAGCACTTGAGTGTGAAAGTGATTTGTCATCTGATCAAAACCACCACCAGTGTAAGCAGGAGTCCACAGGCTGGAAAAATCATTGATCTGGAAAAGTTGTAGAAAGGAAGTGGAACTTTGAGCAAAACCTGCAACAACAACAAACGTTTGAGAATCACTGAAGGGCATGTGCTTGGATAAGTGGTGGGGTGCACGAGCCACTCCACTTATCCTGTTAGTGCTGAGCAAATTACATAACCTTTTCATGCCTTATTTTCTGCACCTCCAGAACAGGGCTCATGAATGGACCATAGCCCGTGGGTTTCTCATGGTAATTAAAAGAGATAGGAAAGGTGAAATGTGATAGCCTATGTCTTGCACACAGTACTCAGGAGATCATGGTTATATCCCTGAAGCTGCTCAAGTTCGTTTCTCACCCTGCAACAGCTGAAAGTCAAGGGAAGATAGCTGTGTTCCAGGAAGAGGCACTAACAGGCTGAAATCCCTATGAGGTGAAGGGCCCACCTGATACCCAGAGACATCTTCTCTCCTCACTCTGACAACAGACATGTGAGTTAGACAACATCAAAGCCTCCAGAGGTCAGGGAAAAGAGGCTGATAGAATTAGTTTAAATCCCAGTGAACTTTGGGCCATAGGTAAGTTCTGAGCTCAGAGCAGGTATGCATGTGCCTTGTGCTAAGAGGGCACAGAGAGAAACCTTTCCCTCTCAGAGGGATTATTTTGGAAGACAAAAGCCTCCAGGTGGGGAAATGGCTTAAACTGAGTCATAAAGGCAGAGAAGTTGAGGTGTGTTCTCCAGATGAGAAGACCAACTGGCTCGTGTGACAATGACAGATGAGACAACAGACTAATGAAAACTGAACAGCACTCGTTCCCTCAAGCCTTGCCATGTCTGCAGGACTGATGCTGTCAAGCATTTCACCGTACATCAGGATTCCTTTGTTCAAACACAACCCCAGTTCAGCTGGAAATGGACCTCTGCTTGGAGCTGGGTAAGGAGGCCTTGAGTCTCATCCACTAGGCTTTTAGCCTTCATGGCTCATGGAAAACTCTACGGGCTATTGTGCAAAACACCACTGGGACAGGGAGAAATGGTAGTTGGTAAAGCAACCTGGGGTTCTACACCCTGTGAGTGATAACCTGAGGTTAGGGATAGTGTATCTGTGACAGTAAAGGCAGTGGTTTCAGACTACAGAACTCTGGGTTAGACCCACAAAATCAAGGGTGGAATAGAGCTTGACAGTGGAGAATCCAGGTTGGAGGCAGAAATACCAAAGAAAGGGGTATCATTTCCAGGATATTTTGGGTACACTAACTCTTTATAGACTTCTGATGGTTATTTTATACCCATGAGAGCTTGACCATCTAGCTTAGGAACTTTCTCTAATCATTTCTATCTGTACAGACATGGTACTGACCATATCAAAACAGAGTTACACCTTGGGGTTCACCAGGGTTATAGCCAGAGAATTGCCAATCCATGGAGATGCATCACATCCAACCAGGATGATGAGGTAAGCTCGCAGATTTGGGCCAAGGCCTCATCATCACCTGTGTTATCCTTCTCTGAGGCACATGGAAGTCCCTCAATCAGAGATCTCAATGGAAGACATTTTTAGTTAAAAATCACTAGATGTCCGAAGGATTCAACTTACACTGATCAGTAGAAATTTGTTCAGTATGATAGGCCTTGACTTTGAATCTAAATCCTGAAGATTTGAACGTCACACTGCTCTTAATTTTTAAGTTTTAAATTTACCTTAATGAAGAGCTTTTAGAGAATTAATAAGAATGTTCTAGTCAGGCAGCTGATGAGAGAAATGGCCTTTAGGTTATGAAAGGAAAATGCAAATTGGACTTCCACATAGCACTGAAGAACCTAGGTTATGGAATTTTCTCTGCAAATTGTGAATATCTTTGTGCAGTCATTTGTATATTATGCACTAACGGTTATTAGAATCTGATAAGCTTCTTTGTTGCTTATGAACAGACTGTGCATGCTGAGAGTAACAATCTAATTATCCAAACTGCTGGTATCCAAGATACTGTCTCCCAAGATTAATGTGTTTGCATTCTGAGTTTCCCTCTGAGTGAGAGACAGTGGTCCTAAATAAATTGCACTGAATTGCTGTAACAAACAATGAAAATAAATCAATTTCTCATGTCAATTCCAGACTTGGGTGATTTCCACTGTGGCTCGAGCAAGGCCCGTTTTGCTGTATGCTAGATAAAAGCAAACCTTTTCTGTTGGCCATAAAGAACCAGACAACCTTCAGGTGAACTCACTTGCTGCTCTTCTTATAACTCTGTTAACTAAAGTGGCTGCCTGCCCTGATGCCTTTCTTTAGGTGTCCATTTCACCCTGTGGCGTTTACCTGCCCAGGTGTATGAGAGCAGTCCTGAAGGTTACAATCCTGAAGACTGCTCCTGGGGCAAACGTGTCTCAACACTGGAGTGGCTTTCAACTCACAGACTGAAAGTAAATTTAGAGCCACCTTGCCTGGGGTCAAATCGGAACCTCTGTGTTTATTTACTAAGTAACCTGGGAAAGTGCGTAAACCTTTGATATTGTGGTTTCACTGTCTGCAAATAGGACTGATGTTGCAGAGTCTATTCTTAAAATGAAGATAAAATGTTATCCTATCAAAATACATAAAATAGTGCTGGGTATGTTGTAAATACACAGTAATGCTTAGCTATCACTGACTTTGCTACCATCTGGAGGAAGACGGAAAGAATCCTGTGCTATGGTTTGAGTGCGTCTCCCCAAGTCTACCCTCACGCGCTGGAACCTCCGCCTGCAGTGCAGTCATACAGCTGTGAGCTCTCAGAAGGGTTTGCTCTGGCATCGCAGGGTGCTGTGACGCTTTGGCTCCCTCTTCCCCCTTGCCAGTGCCTTCGCTTCCCTCCGCTTTCTTCCATGGGATGAAATAGCACAAAGGCCTTCAGAGCCATGAACCCAATACATTTCTGTTCATCATAAATCCCCCCATCCTAAGTATTCTATTATAGCAGCCGAAGCAGACTAAGAAATTCTGCATATGGAATTTTAGAAAAGCCTGAGTGCAAGTTCTGATTCTACTGCTGGAACTCCAAGCTGTGAGTGTGGGAAATGGTATTTCAGCTCTGAGTCTGTTTCTCATCTGTGGAAGGCAGAGACATTTGCTTCACAGGGTGCATGGAGCTGAAGTAGGGAAACGTGGCAGCCAGGGTGACACTACACAATGGCCCAAGGCATACATTATGAAGACACAGTGACCTGGGGATAAATCTCAGCTGGTTTTGTGACCTCAAGTGAGTTATTCACCCTTTTTAAGATTGAGGTCCTTCATCTGTAAAATGAAGACAGTAATACCATGTACTGTTGTCATGGTTTGCATCTAGACTGTGCCCAAAGGGTCATATGCACAGAGGTGGGTTTGGGAAGGTGACTGGATCACTGCGGTGCTATGCTTATCGGTGGGTTAATTGGAGAAGAATGGGCCGTTGGGAGGTGGGGTCTGGGAGGGTGAGGCAGTCACTGAGGTGTGCCTGGAAGGGCATCTCCCTCCCTGAGTCCTTCCTTCACTCCTTCCTCCCAGCTGCCGTGACATGAGCAGCTGTCCTCTGGCCAGACCCTTCTACCATGTGGTTCTGCCTTGGAGCCTGCCAAGCATGGGCTGAAAAGATGAAGCAAAATAACCCGCTCTCCCTTAAAATTGTGAGTGTTGGGGACGTTGTCCCACTGAGGAGAAAGTGACTAAGACAGTTGTGAAGATCATATGTTGAAACAGTTTCTGGCCTGCTTCTCACTGAGTAGTTGATACATGGGCATCTGACAGTATTACCAGGGAGGCCTTTGAACAACACCCAGCAGACACTCAGTCTAATCACTGTCTTCTTCCTGTCTTCCCCTATCAGTTCCTTGGAACCTATGCATAACCTCTGCCCCCCAGTACCTGCTTAGGACCTCTTGTACAGTGGGGGGCTGTAGGGTAAGCGTAAGCATGCTCTCAGACCTCTTCTCCTCAGGATATACTCCAGCTGCTTGGGCGGGGACATACGACGAGTTCTGAGCAAATGGAACCCCTGTCTTGGGGATCCTGAAAGCATAGGACCACAGAGAGGAAGAAACGTGTCCCACCAGGAGGCCACTTGTGTCTTTGTATCTCTGGGGACTGTTGTTTCTCTTCTTGGCAAGCAGATGCTCTGCTAAGGGCTCATAGCCTTCCTCAAGATAAAGCTTACAAAGCCTGACAAGGACTATTACTTCAGTTATTGTTGTTATGCTACCAGTGTTGGTAGAAGTTACTGTTCCTTCTACTCAGTAAACAACACTTCACAGCTTTTGTAATGCTTTGTACATCCCAAAGAATATGTATGACAATAAAACCTATGACATGCACATTCATTTAGCATCATTCAGCAGATCAAGGGTATATGGGCAATTCTTGATTGAAGGTCTAGGACACATCACAGACTTATGAAATAGATTACAAGGTCCCAGTCTTTCAGGAGGCAGCTTGAGCTCAGAAGGACTGGAAAACTTTCTCACAATAACATAGATGGGAGACTCCCCAGATGAAATACATCCAGTCTGACTGATTCTCAAACCTCAAAGCCTAAACACAAAGCTCAAAAAAAATCAAAGATTTACTGTTAACTTGTGTATTATGTACTAGAATTTGACAGAGTGTTGGCTCACAGATTATTAGGATGCAGTTTGCTTTCTATTTTCCTCCTTAAGAAAGCACAATAAAAAATCTTGAATAAATCAAGACACTGCCCCTGTTAACTGATAGTCCAAGAAACTCACTGGTATGACAGGGGAAATGCCCATGACAATGCACAATATGTAACCAGTAGTCACATGTAAACACTTGCCTGTAAGTTTAATCAACTCAAATTAAATATAGCTGAAAAATATATGAAAACAGTTCATCCTCTCTGCCATTAGAGACATGCAAATTAAGACAATGGTAAGATTCCAGTTTACTTCCAGGAAGAATGGCAATCACTGAGAAATCAGACAATAACAAATGCTGGTGAGGCTGTGGTGAAAAAGGAACTCTCCTTCATTGTTGGTGGGGATGCAAACTAGTACCACCATTATGGAAATCAGCATGGAGATTTCTCAAAGAACTGCAATTAGAAATTCCATATGACCCAGCTATCCCCTTGCTAGGTATCTTCCCCTGAGAGCTTAATATATCAGAGTACAGTGGTGCATGTGTACCAAAGTTGATAGCAGCACAACCTGTAATAGCTAAATCCCAGAAGCAGCCTGTATACCCATCAATTGATGATTATATATAATGGAATACTACTCTGCCATAAAGAATGACAGATTTGAGGTATTTGTAGGAAAATGGATGCACTGGGAAAAATATAACATGAGTGAAATAAATCAGATACGCAAGCTTGAACACTACATGGTATCTCTCATCTGAATGAGGCAAAGTGTAAACAAAGAAAATGATAAACAATGCATAGAAAGGTACAAGGAGATGGATTTCTTGCAATAGAGAGGTGGTCCAAGGGAACAAGGGCAAGGAGGCAGGAAGGGGAAAAAAGTAGAAAAAAGATGTGCTATGTACAGGAACCTAATAACCTCAATTAACATACACATTATAGGCCATAGCATGAGCTAAGCCAAATAATATCAATAGGAGTGAAAAATGAGATAGGGGAACTGGAGGAGGGAGAGAAGAAGGAAAGGGAAGGGGATTTAAAAAAAGAGAGAAACATGCTGTTATATGCACATACAGCCATTCCCCAAGACCACTGTAAACTACATCAACTGCAATCATGTACAAATAAACTTTTAAAAAGTTAAAAATACATACCTTCAAAGTAACACAAAAATAAATCCAGTTAATATGTGGGTCTTTTGCCATCTTTGTCCTGATTGGTACACCCGCCAGGCATACCTGAGAGGAGCTACACAGTCCAGCCATGGTGGGGGTTCGCAAAGGCGTGCTCTGCAGACCCAAGAAGGGGAGCACTTTTGTCTTCTGGAGTCCCCCCCTTGGTGCAGAGGCGGTGAGGAAACCATATTATCATCCGCGGGGCCACTATGGCAGTGGCTTTGTGGGTTTATGTAGCTCTCAATGCTCACTGAGTCACTGTTCTATTTTTTTTTTTTTTTTGCGGTACTGGGGATCGAACTCAGGACCCTGCGCTTACTAGGCAAGTGCTTATTTCACTGAGCTATATCCCCAGCCCCACTGTTCTAAATGTATGGTATTATTTGTATGTAAATTAGACCTCCATAGAATTGATTTTGAAAAAGTATGACCATTCCACCGATAGACAGATACACACCCAAGATAGTTAAATGAAAAAGACAGAAAACATCATGTTTTGGAGAAGATATAGACTTCCTGAAAGTCTTTCTACACAGTTACAAGGACAAAACACCCAGGGGTGAGGACTTCATGAAGAGAGGTTTTGATGAGCTCACAGTTCTGGAGGTCCAAGGCCTGGGGTCTGGTGAGGGCTGCACTGTGGAAGGCATCACAGAGCAGAAGCACAGGTGACAGGGAAAGGTCAAGAGATAGGAAGCCAAAGAGGGACTTAGCAGAAGAGTTTCCTCTTTTCTAACAGTGTCTTAGAGAGAACTAACTAGGATTCCCTGGGAGAAGGACTTCAATTCCTTCCTAGGATCAGACCCTCAATGATCTGATTACTTCCTCTCAGGCTTTCCCTCCCAACTGCCACTACAATGGGACTCGGTTTCTAAATTGCATCCATGCCATGGCAGTGCTCATTATTGGGTGAGAACATTACTGCTGCCCAATGGTGCTGCTTTGAAATCCACTCTGTGGAGCAGTTGGAGCCTTGTTCTGGTTCCAAAACAGGGACTAACATGTGCAGCCATCTGTGAATTCATCTGAAATGATGTGAATGAGCCACGGCCAAACTTCTGAGGCTCTTGCTGGAAATAGCAGACTCATGTTGATGAAGCGCTTTAAATTATCTATACTACATGACAGAGAGATTGTGCTAATAAATCTATGCTACCTGTAGTTCACTATCAAGCAGAAAGGAACAGAAGCAAGTGTCTTTTGTACTTGGAATAGGCATCTTGGCTGTTCTTACTTTAATTTGAAGAACACTTCACCCTGGTCTTTGCAGAGATCTAACTGAATGGGAGACCAAAACTATACTTTTCCACCTGTTGTGCTATGCTTTTCACCCAAACATGTCATAGTTTCCGAGGTAGCCTCCCAGTCATGTCTGAGAGTAATTCTAAAGATGACCTAAATATACAATCTAATTACAGCCCTTAGCCTCTCCACAAATCACTTCCTATCAAACGAGGCTCAAAAATGGACCAGCAGAAATGCTCAGTAAGTTTTCTCCTCTTGATATTTTCAGGCAAGAAAGGTTTAATTTCTTATAATCAAGCACATAAAAACAAGGGGTTATTTGATTGCTTATTTCTTATATAAAAATGTTTCCATTTAGCATTTTCAACAGTACTAAACCATGAGGGAGGAGCACAAAATGTGCGGGAGAATACGGAGAGAGCGCCAGTCTTCCCTGTGCAGTTCTGATCAATCATTTCATTTATCACATGAAGCAGGCACAGCAGTTACTGCATTATAGGGCTTGCAGAGTTCAGATCTTTGAGACCCCATTTGTTATTCCAGATCTATATGTTCTGATTAATAATAGATGGTTAACCACATAGTTAAGTAGAATGATTGGCACCTTTTATTGGCTGTCTTTAAGAATAATTTAATGAAACTGGCTGACCAGAGTGCAGAGGTTTACTGTTGCACTGGCTGATAAAAAGCATGTGTATTTGTAAACTAAGAAATGTTAACTTCCAAAGATTGAGATCTTGCCAGCTCCCTGAGCTCTGAAATATCCATCTACTCCTGGTAATTTGATCCAGTGCATGTGGTATGCAAGTTCTTTTTTTATTTTAGAAAGAAAAGAAAACAACAATAACAAAGACAAAAACAAAAACAATAAAAAGATATATAATTTTTGGTTTTTTTTGTTTTTTGATATAGAATTTTGAGACAAGTTGATAGAAAATTAACAATGGTTGTTTTATTACATGTTGTTACCCTCAGTGAAGTTTCTCAGTTTACCAGATATCAGATTGCAAGATTGATCGAACCATTAAAGAAAATAAAAAGCAATAAAAAGCAGTTTCACTAATCAAGATGGTAGGAATTCAACAATGGTTGTTGTATTGCATGTTATTGTCTTCAAATTAGTTGTTCAGATTACCAGTTATAAGCATGCAAAATTGGTCAAAAAAGATTTAAGCATTAACTCTTTCTTTAAATAAATCAAGAGACAAAAGCAGTTCAAATATCCCAGCTATTCTTGCATATATTTTTTCTTTCTTTCTCTTTTCCTTCCTTCTTTTCTTTCTTTTTCTTTCTTTCTTTCTTTCTTTCTTTCTTTCTTTCTTTCTTTCTTTCTTTCTTTCTTTCTTTCTTTCTTTCTCTTCCTTCCTTCCTTCCTTCCTTCCTTCCTTCCTTCCTTTCTTCCTTTCTTCCTTTCTTCCTTTCTCTCCTTTTCCTAATCTCCTTTGTTCCTTCCCTCTGAGCAATTTCTCTCCCTTTTGCAATATCTATTGTACCCTTTGGCTTTTATCTACTCTTCCAGGTTCTTACACTAGGGAGACAATATGATGTTTACACATGCGGGTCTGATTTATAATAAAGATCATTTCACTTCTTCCTTTCCATTCCTTATTCCTTTTATTTCTCAGACCATTTATGAGTATGGTCTCTAATTGCCTCCATTTATCTATAAAAGCCTTAAGTTTATCTTTTTTCATAGCTAAGTGATACTCCATTGTATAAAAATACCACATCATTTTAATACATTCCTCATTTGATGGGCATTCGAAGATTTAGCTATGACAAATTGTACTGTTATAAACACATATATCGCTGTGGTATGATGTTTTCAATTCTCCTGGAAAAATATCCAGAAGGGGAAAAGCTGCATTGAATGGGACCTCTAATCCTAGTTTTCTGAGAAATCTTCACAGATTTCCACAGTGATTGTACAAGTCTACACTTCCAACAACAGTGGAAAATTGTTCTTTTTTCCCCACAGCCCCTCCAGCATTTGTTTTGGTTGACTTCTTCATGATAACCATTCTTCAGGTGTTGTTTTCATTTGCCTTTCTCAAATGACCAATGATGTTGAAAATTTTTTTCATATATTTATTTGCCATTTGTATTTTTACATTTAAGAAATTTGTATTCATCTCAGCATCTTTGAATTTTGAGGGCCTGATTTTTTAAAAATTCCTTATATGTTTCAGATAGAAGTGCTTTGTCTGAGGGACAGTCAGCTAAAATTTTTTCCTAATTCTTGGGTTTTCTTCTTATGCTGTTGGTGATTTCTTTTGATGAGCAAAAACATTTTAATAAGATAAGATCCCGGTTGTTGATTTTTTGAAGTATTTCTTGTGCAGTTTGGTTTTTGTTCATGAACTCATTGTCTATCCATATGTCATCAAGATTTCTACCTACAGTAGATTTCTCCTGCAGTAGATTTAGTGTTTCTGTTTTAATGTATAGATCTGTGATCCATTTTGATTTTTATTTAGTGCATGGTGATACATATCGATCTAGTTTTAGTCTTCAGCATATGGAGAGCCAGTCTTTCTATCACCATTTATTAAAGAGGCTACCTTTCTTCTAGTGAAAATGTTTGGCCTCCTTGTCAAAGATAAGGTGACTGAGTATGTGTGTAGATGTGTCTGCATCTTCTAATCTGTTCCATTGATCCTCAGGTCTGATTTTTTTGCCATTGCCATGCTGATTTTCTCAGAGTAGCTTTGTAGTATAATTTCAAGTCAGAGATTGTGATGCCTCCTGTCTTTGCTTTGTTGCCCAGTATTACTTTTGCTATTCTAGGTCTCTTCTGATTCCAGATGAATTATAGGAATTTTTTCTCTAGACCTGTGGGGTATACTATAAGGATTTCATTGAAACTATATAACAATTTTGGGAGAATGGCCAATATTGGTTGGCCACAATATTGGTTCTTCTTATCCATGAGCAAGGAATATCTTTCCATTTTCTGAGATCCTCTTTGATCTCTTTTTTCAGAGTGCTGTAATTTTCACTGTATAGATCTTTAACTTCTTGTGTTAGATTGATTCCTAAGTATTTCATTTTGGGGGGATGCTATTGTGAAAGGTATGGTTTCCATAATTTCTCTCTCAGTGATTTTGCTGTTTGTGTACAGGAATGCTACTGATTTTTGAGCATTGATTTTGTAACCAGCTACACTACTGAATTGGTTGTGAAATCTACAAGTCTTTTGATGGAGTTTTTTGAGTCTTCTATGAAGAGTATCATGTCATCTGTGAATAAAGATAATTTCACTTCTTCCTTTCCAATCCTTATTCCTTTTATTTCTCTCCCTTGTCTAATTGCTCTGGCTAGTGTTTCCAGAATTATATTGCATAGGAGTGTCTTGTTCCTGATTTTAAAGTGAAAACTTTCAGTTTTGTCCTGATTTTAAAGTGAAAGCTTTCAGTTTTATCCATTTGCTACTATGATATTGGCGGTTGGTTTGTCATAGATAGCTTTTATCATATTGAGGAAAAGAGCATCTATTCTGATTTTCTGTAGGTTTTTACCATGAATGAATGTTGGATTTTGTCAAAAAATGTTTTGCATCTATTGAGATGATCATGTGATTTTTGTCTTTGCTTCTGTTGATATGGTGTATTACATTTATTTATTTGTGCATATTGAGCCATCCCTGCATTCCTGGGATGAATCCCACTTGGTCATGATATATAATCTTCTTGATGATTTGCTGCATTCTGTTTGGTAGTATTTTATTGAGGATTTTTGCATCTATGTTCATTAGGGAGATTGACTTGTAGTTTTCTTTTTTGGTTGGGCCCTTCTCTGGTTTTGGTATCAGGGTTATACTTGCCTCCAGGAATGAGTTAGGGAGTATCATTTTCCTTTCCATTTCATTAAAGAGTTTGAGAAGAATTGGCATTAATTCTTCCCTAAATTTCGTGCAGAATTCAACTGTGATCCATCAGAACCTGGGCTTTTCTTTGTTGGAAAGTTTTAAATTACTTTTTCAATTTCATTGGCTGATATAGGGTTATTTAGAATTTTTATATCTTCTTGATTCAGCTTCAGTGATTTATATCTGTCTAGTAATCTGTCCATTTCTTCTGTGTTTTCCATCCTGTGAGAGTAAAGGTTTTCAAAGTAGATATTGCTGATCTGCTGAATTTGTATAGGATCTGCAGTGATTTAACCCTTTTCATTCCTTACTGCATGAATTTGAGTTTTTTCTTTCCTTTTCTGAGTAAAGTTGGCTAGGCGTTTATCAATTTTATTTATTTTTTCCAAACACAAACTCTTCAGTTCATTAATTCTTTATATTGTTTTCTTAGTCTCAATTGTATTAACTTCTGCTCTGATCTTTATAATTTCCTGCCTTCTTTGAGCTTTGGGTTTGACTTGATCTTCTTTTTCTAGATGCTTGAGGTGCAGCATAAGGTTGTTTATTTGTGCTGGTTCTGTTTTCCTGATATGAGAATTCAAAGTTATAAATTTCCCTCTTGGGACTGCTTTCATTGTGTCCCACAGGTCCTAATAATTTGCATCTGCATTTTTGTTTGATTATAAATGTTGTTTAATTTTTTCTTTAATTTCATCTGTGACCTATTGGTTATTCAGGAACGTGTTATTTAATTTCCATGTGTTTAAGGAGTTTTTGTGATTTCTTTTGTCAGTAATTTCAATTTTATTGTACTATGGTCAGATAATATGCATGGGATAATTTCAATTCCTTTGCATTTACTTAAGTATGTTCTATGTGCTAGTATATGGTCTATTTTAGAGAAGATCCCATGTGCAGCTGAATGTATATTGTGATGTTCTTGGGTGGAACACTCTCTAAGATCTACTAAGTCCATTTGTTCATGGGTTTGATTTAGTTCTGTTATTTCTTTACTGATTTTTTTTTTTTTTTGCCTAGTTGTTCTATCTCTTTGTGACAGTGGGATGTTGAAATCCCTCATTACAATTGTGCTATTGCTTATTTCCTTTTTCATGTCTGTTAAGATTTATTTTATATAGTTGGGTGGCCCTGTATTTGGTGCATAGATATTTATGACTGTTATCCCCTCCTCTTGCACTTTTCCCCTTACAAGTATATAGTGACCTTCTTTATCTCTTCTGATAATTCTTTGTTTGAAGTTCACATTGTCTGCGAACAGAATAGCTATCCTTGTTTTCTCTCAGTTCCTGTCACATGGAATATTGTTTTCCACCCTTTGACTTTCAGTCAGTGATTTTCCTTTTGAGTTAAATGTATTTCTTGTATACAGCAGCATATTTTAGGATTTTTGTTTTTTGATCCACTCTGCCAATTCCTTTTTTTTGTTTGATGAATTGAGGCCATTTACACTGATGGTTATAAGTGATATGTATTGGCTTATCTTTGTCATATTATTTTCCTGCTCTTGGTTCCCTATGTTTTCCCTCTGTTTAACTGCTTGTCTGCTTGGTATTTCCTTTGTATTGTTGTTCTTGAAGTTGTAGTGATTTTTATCTCTTTCCAGGATATCTTGTAGTCCTCTTTATAAAGTTAGTGTGGTGGTCATGAATTTTGTCAGTTGTTCCTTGTCACAGAAGTATCTTATTTCTCCATTAATTTTGAAAGACAGTTTTCCAGGGTACAGCAATCTGGGTTGGAAGTTGTTTTCATTCAGGATCTGAAATGTTTCACTCCAAGCTCTTCTTGACTTGAGGGTTTTTGTTGAGGAATCTACCATGAATCTGATGGGCTTTCCTTTATAAGTGATCTGTTTCTTTTCTCTAACAGCTTTTAATGTTCTGCTCTTTTGCTGAATTTCTGGGATCTTTATTTTTATGTGTCTGGGTGTAGATTTATTTTGATAATGGCTAGTTAGAATTTTATATGCCTCAGTTAACTGTACGTCAGAATCTTTTCCCATGGTTGGGAAATTTTCTGCTACTACTTCTGCAAATAATCCTTTTATGTCACCCATATTGACTCCTACTGTTTCATTGACAGCTGTCAGTCTTATATTGTTTTTCTTTGCATCATCTTGCAGCTGTTGAATTGTTATTTCCTGGTTACTTGTTATTTTAAAGAAATTTTTCCTTTAATGACCACTACCTGCAATTGTGTCTTTTAAGTCTGAAAGTCTATCTTCATTTTCATTCAAGTGGTTTCACCAGCTTTGAATGGAATTTTTAATTTCCTGTATATCTGTTTGCATCTGTTTCATGTATCTAAATTCTTACATTGTTCATTCAATATTTCCATCATTTTTCTATGCTCCCCTTTTTTAAAAGCTATGTTTTCTGTAGATGTGCTGAGCTATTCTTTCATTATTGTTGCGATTTCTTTTTCTACCTCACAGATTATTCCTGATCTGATTTTTTCTATGTCCTGATGGAGTTGTTTCTTTTTTTTTATTTAAAAAAATAAAAGAACAAAAAGATATTAACAAACAGACACAAATTAGCATAAGAAATAGTACAATCAAAGCTGATTTACAGACAAGGTGACATGGACTCAACAATGGTTGTTGCTTTACCTATTGATATCTTCGAAGTGTATATACATGAACACAGATACAGACATACGAAATTGGTCAAACAATCATCTCAACAACAGAAAAACACAAAAAACAGAAAACAAAAGACAAAAAATATAAAAAAATTTAAAAGAAAACTAACAATAGTTGCTGCTTTGCATATCGATATCTTTGAAGTGTATGCTCAGGATAACACATACAGACATACAAGATTGATCGAATAACCCATCATCAATTATTCCTTAGCATTAATTGATATAATACACTAGTAGAACCATGTTAGGCCTCCTGCACATATGTATATACATATATACATACATACATTTTTGCCTCTTTCTTTTCTCCTTTCCCTCATCCCATCTGTTCCTTCCTTTGAACAGATTTCCTTCATGTCTCTTAGTTTATATTTCCACCCTCAGGTTCTTACACCAGTGATACAATACGTGGCCTGCACATGTACTGCTGATTTATTTCACTTATGAGTATGGACTCCAGTTTTGACCACTTGCCTACAAAGTCCCCAAAACTGTCTTTCTTTATAGCTGAATAACATTCCATTATATAAAAATGCCACAATTTTTTAATCCAGTCTTCTGTGGATGGACACTTGGGTTGCTTCCACATTTTAGCTATTACAAATTGTGCTGCTATAAACATGGGTGCACATATATCAGAGTGATATGATGTTATCACATCTTCTGGGAAAATACCCAGAAGGGGAATAGCTGGTTTGAATGGAACCTCTAGACCTAGTTTGCCGAGAAATCTCCAAACAGCTCTCCACAGTGGTTGCACCAGTCTGCATTCCCACCAGCAGTGTACTAGAGTCCCTATTTCTCCACAGCCTCGCCAGCATTGGTTATTGGATGACTTTTTCATACTGGCCAGTCTTACTGGGGTGAGATGAAATCTTGATGTTGTTTTTATTTGCATCTCTCGAATGACTAAGGATGTAGAACATTTTCTCATATATTTATTTGCCATTTGTATTTCTTTATCTGAGAAGTGTGTATTCATCTCAGATGCCCATTTCTGGATTGGGTCTTTGAATTTGGACAGGTACATGTTTTTTAATTCTTTGTATGTTCTAGATAGCAGTCCTTTGTCTGAGGGACAGCCAGCTAGGTTTTTTCCCAATTTGTGGGTTTCCTTTTTACTTTGCTGGTGATTTCTTTAGATGTACAAAAACTTTTCAGTAGGATGAGGTCCCAATTATTGATTCTTTGAAGTGTTTCCCTTGCAGTTTCATTTTTGTTCATGAACTCTCTGCCTACTCCTATGTCTTCAAGATTTTTACCTACTTTCTCTTCCAATAGATTTAGAGT